>CM031240.1:49557780-49695163 GCA_018340775.1 Taxus wallichiana var. yunnanensis
GATTCTAAAATCCATTGAAGTTCTTCCCAATGACCCCACACTAGTGGCCTCAATTATGATCCCTCACTAGCCAAATCAGCCCCTCTTTCTACCCCCATGACCAATCCTCAAGTTGCCTCCTCGGCTTCTCTAAAGAGGAGATTGTACCTCTCCGAGTAAGATGACCCAGATCCCACCCTATTCATTTATGTCTATATCAATAACATACACATATAATGCGTCATTATTGATGTTCGTCTTTAGCATTAACATCATTTCCTGCACAAATATAATCAAATGTGTATCCCTTTTAACTATATGCATAGTAACCTAGTTATGTTGGGCTCCTTCAATGACACCATCACCTCTACCCTTGGCACTATTATCCTTCATGTTTGCGTAGGACCTCACATTTTCCCAGAACTATTCTATGTCTTAAAGGGGAATTCTAGTATAACCTATTACTCAATGGACCTAGATTTATGTCATGGGTTGTGTCCCTTCAACCTTACACCACTATGTAAAATTTGAGCATGAGGGACATAACTACACCATCCCCGCTGATCCTGTCACCATTCAAGACCTGTAACATGTTGTACCAGCCCAATGATGTGCTTGTACTAGTCAAGGCATCTGTCACTCCCCCACTTTTCCTTCACCCACAAGCCCATCCATTAATGCTGCAGTGACCTCTCCCGCATCTAATTCTTCTATTCCTACCACCAGCTGCAACTTCCACAGCCCAACCACTCTACTTCCCAACCAACCAATACCCCTCGGCCCAATCATCTAGTGATTCATCTATCCTTGTTATCCACATATCAACTACTCATCCCTTAGAAGGTTTTTAATGCCTCACTCTAGAGAGTACCTCCTATAAAATATTGACACATTCCTCACTCCACAAGAGTATGGGAACCTAAACTAGCACCCTAGTTATGACTACTACATAGGTGAGGTTTTCCTTATGGTCCTCCCCATCTTCACACTAATGTAACATATGGGGGAATTGATATTTCCACTTATTCACCCAAACCTCCATCCCAAACATGACCATTTTCATCGACCTACAATCCCTTACTAATCGCCACTTCACCCAAACTTTGCTCCTTTGTTGCACATGGAAAGGCTTTGACTTTGGTTTTATGAACAAGGCTGCCATCTATCATTTCTTATACCACTCATAAATATAATGACCCTAGTGGCATTGTATTTTCCAAACCACCTCCCAAGAAGGCCCATGTCAACCTCATTGAGGAAAACAAACATTCTCCACCTCATTCACCCACATCACCATCTTCACCCCTGATTCCATAGATCCTGAATCAATTCCTCCTAACTTTTTTATCATAAACACAATTTCCTGGGACCTCGACCTATTACACGATGGTGAGGCTCCCTCTTCTCTCCCCTTCCTATATCCTGACATGATCAATGATGATACACCTTCTATTAACATCGTTCAATGTCAGGATGATGAGTCCATCCTCACCTACCTTGGTATGGAAGACTCTTATATTCACCGGTTGTTACCCTATAAGATGTAAACCATGTTGAACAAATCGACTATCGAAATCAACATTAACACTCAGGATGACCTACACATCTTAAAGATAGGTCAATCTTTAGATGTTATTGAACAGGAAGATTTTACCTCTTTCCTTCAGGACCATAACAACACTTTTTCTTGGTCCTATGCCAATATGCCCGGTGTTGACCCTAAGATTGTGCTCCACAATATTATAGCCATTACTAATGCCATATCCATAAAACAAAAGCTACGGAAAATGCATCCTTCCATTGTTGTTATAGTCAAAGAAGAAATTTAGCAACTTCTCTTAGTTTCCTTCATTCTACCCATTCACTATCCCCAATGGATTTCTAACATTGTTCCTGTCACAAAGGAAACAAGAGGACTCCACATTTGCATGGATTTCTATGACCTCAACCTAGCTTGTCCCAAATATTATTTTCCCCTACCAGAATTGACCAACTAGTTGATCTAACCACTAGCCATGAAATGCTATCATTCATGGACGGTTTCTTGACTATAATCAAATATAACTTGCTTGAAAAGATCAACACAAAACTTCCTTCATCACCCCTTGGGGGAACTTTTGCTATTGATTCATGCCTTTTGGCCTTTAAAATGTTGGTGATACATATCAGCAAGCCATGACTTACATTTTCCATGACATCATGCATTGCATATAAGAAGTTTACGTAGATGATCTTCTTACCAAATCCAAACATCGAGTTAAACACACGACCATCCTTAATGTCATTTTTGACCACCTCATCAAGTATTTTGTTTGTCTTCAACCAAAGAAGTGTGTCTTTGTGGTGCTTTCAAGAAAGCTTCTTAGTTTCATCATTTCTTTATGTGGAATAGAAGTTAATCCTACTAAAGTGAAGGCTATTCTATAAATTCCTCCACCTAATAATCTCAGTCAACTTTGAATCTGCATGATAATTTTAAAATAATTCATCATTTTCTCGGCATCTTTCAATTGTTTTCAACCATTTCATCATCTTATCAATAAGGATGTTTCATTCAAATGGGATGATGAATGCCATAAAGCCTTTGATGCCTTAAAACAATACCTTCTTCAACCACTAGTGCTCATTCATCCTAAGGATGACCAACACTTTACCTATACATTTCCGCTATTACCATTCGTTAGGTGCCATACTCACTCATCGTAAAGAGAAACATAGAGAGCAAGAAATTTATTACATAAGTTTTACCCATACGGACTATGAAACTAGATACACCCAGTGCCTAAAAAAATTTCTTAGCCTTATTTCTCATCACCACAAACTCCACCATTACCTACTCAACCACAAAAACTTTATTGTTATCAATACTAACCCCTACACTAGATGTGCACCAAACCCTACCAACATCAACATATTGTGCATCGGATCATGCTTCTCTTAGACCTTGACCTTGAATTATGCATCAAAAATCCATCAAGGGCAAACTGTCGCCGACTAACTAGCGAGATGCACCTCTTTCGAGAGTCAACCCTCTAACTTTGATTTACTAGAAAAATCCATAGCTACCCTCTCCTTAGATGATACCGCTTACCAAATGACACTCTTCTTGATGGATCCAGTGTCGATGTGGAGGTGGGCTTGGTTTTATCCTCATTCCTCTTGATGGTGAACATATGCCTTTATCTTTAAAACTAGATTTTGATTGTACAAACAATATCGTTGAATATGAAGCACTCATGTTGGGTCTCTAGGCAGCTTATGCCTTAGAAGTTAAGTCAATCAATATCTTTGGTGATTCCCATCTAGTCATAAACCAAGTAAGCTGGTATATACCAATGTTGTAATGAGATACTTTAAAATTATAAACATCACTTAGACATACTTTTGACCACCTTTGACCATTACACACTTCAAACCACCCCCATTCTACTAATACATTTGTGGATACCTACTTTTCTGTCGACTCTAAAATCTTTGTCATAATACAAAGGTTATAATCACCCTCTTATTTACCTCGTGAGGTATACTCTGTTAGAACCATTATACCTAACCCACATGACCTTCGGTATAAGAAGTTTTTAGACTACTGTCACTTTTCATTCTACTTGCTGATCTCACTCGTAATGGACATGGTACCTTTCTTAAAAGTTTCTCTCGCTATGTCATCATGGGTGGTCTCCTTTATAAGTGCAGCTTTGATGGTATTCTCTTACGATGCCTTACAAGTTCTAAAATTCCCTACACCATCAAGGAAGTTCACAAAGGAATTTGTGGAGGCCACTTTAGTGGTTTAGACTTCACTAAACTCATTCTTTTCCGTGGATATTATTAGCCAACCCACAACCGTGATTGTTACGACTATGTCAAATATTGTGTGAAATTTAACATCATGCTAATCTTCATCACACACCTAGTCATACCTGACAGGTCACATGAGACCTTTGGCCTTTCTCTCAATGGGGCTTGGATCTTGTCGGAGATATCAATCCCCATTCTTCACAACACCATCAATGGATTATAACTACTACTAAATATTACACTTTGAATGGGTTGAAGTCATTCCCCTCATTTCTACAAAATATAAGAAAATATGTGAATTCATCAACCATCACATCATTTGTTGCTTTGGTGTTCCTCACCATCTCATCACTGATAATGGAAAGCAATTCAAAAACAAAACCCTATATAAGTTGTGCGACACTTTTGGCATCCAACTCAATTTCTGTCACCTTATTACCTGCAAACCAATGGCCAAGTAGAATTGACCAATAAAACCTTGAACAAAATTCTTATGAAAGTAGTTGATGATATTGGCAAGGATTGGCATTCACACATTCCTTTCACCTTGTGGGCTTATCACACTAGTATTCGCACTTTGATTGCTACCACACCTTTTCTCTGGTCTATGGTACCGAGGTTGTCTTGCCTCTCGAAGTCTAGATTCCATCTCTCCACATCTCACTACAAGACATGCTCAATGACAATGAATTTCGCTAGGATCATTTGGTGTAACTTGAGTTATTAGATGAACGTTGTCTTAATGCTCTTGACCATCTCCAAATATACCAAAAATGTATCAAACGTGCCTATGAAAAATGTGTCCACGAATGAACCTTTTAGGTTGGTGACCTCATCTTAAAGGAAAATAAACATGTAACTAAAGAAGAGAAAAGTAAAGGGGGAAAATTTTCTCCTAATTGGCTTGGACCCTATATCGTTACCCATGCCTATAGATCAGGTACTTATCATTTGTCTTCAATCAAAGGTAAACCTAAACATGAGCCTCTCAATGCATTGCATCTTCAACCATTTTATTGTTGACAATAATTCCTATATCACCTTATGTCTATTGACTTGCTCATTCCTTGAGCGTGATTCACCTTCCATGATACCCATTTTTGAAGATCAATGACTAAACAAGAATCATGTGATTACCCATCACCTTTCAACCTTATCTTCAATATGAGTACCACAACTCTACTCAGGGAAGGATTCTCATGGATACTTTTCATCTTTTAAAGATGGAATCCCATGGTCATTCATCACTTGAAACCACCCTTTCATAGTTAACTCCTGTGTCTATGATTTTTTCTTCTAAAAAGAACCTAATCTTCCTCTATAGTATTTTCCATGACTTAAACATCCTAACAATAAAATGGGATTCAACTCCTTGAGTAAAACTTATATAAAAATATGAATCCCTCAAAATGGGACATCTCTTCTCTATATTTCACTGCTATAAATAGACTTCTCCCTTAAAAGACAACTATATAAAGTTATTGCAAAAATATAATAAAAATATCCAAAAGAGTCCCACATCGATTAGATTCACGAAGACCTCAAGGAAATAATATAATCATTCCATCTATACTTCTCGCATCAATCATTCAATTAAAAATAAACAAATGAAGAAAATGATGAAATTTTCATTAGGGACTTGCCTATTTTTTATCCTAAATTTTCTTGCTAAGTAAACATGCGGTCATACATTAAATTACACTAAAACACCCATTTTCACCTCAATACCTTTTCACCCCGATTTTCTATCTACTCAAGCAACTTACCATAACTACAACATTTCATGATCATGTGACTTTCTTCATCCTTAGAATAGTCCATTATACAATACCTTTAGGGTCTTACGTTCATAGGCCCATCTTGGGTCTGATAGACTCATTAGGGTTATCATTAATTAAGAGGCTCTTTTACCACCTCTTAACATTCACCTTCGTCATTACTTATTGATTATCCTATACAAGACTAAACCATCAAAACCTACATTTAAAAGGAATCAACCATGCCTCTGACCTACATTCAATCGGGCTTGAAATCTACCAACCCATTCCTCTAAATCATCATGTTCTTCCCTAGCTTATGGGATAACTACATCGACACGAGGCCTCTTTTCATTTGGGATATGTATGTATCACTCTTAGGCATGGGGCCCTTGGAGGTTAGTGTTCTTGCAAAATTGGAAAAGCTCTCCAGGATGAAGGTTGGTTCCTATTCCTATGTTTAGATGCACATGAAGAAAAATGCAGAGGGTTTACTCAAAATCTAATCTAACTTGCCAAGGAGACAGGGTAAGAAGATGCATAAAAATAAACCTAAACTAACAAAGGTGATGCACCGAGGAATGAAGAACACCTATCTTGCCAATAAACACAAACCATTAAAATGTGATGCAAGATCATGCACATATAACAAAATTTGCAGTGAAAGATCAGGAGGATGCAAATGAACACAGAGAGGGTTGAGAATCATCCACAGACATGCATTACTTGCTCCAAAGATTGATACAATACACTACAAAATGCCAAGAGGCAAAGTTGCATTACAGTTTTAAATGGGAGGTTTGAACTCCACAAATTCACCTGCCAAAGAGAAGAAGGGAGGGGCAAAACAAGAATGTCCAACATTTAGAAAGAAGCCCCTCCTTACAATTTATAGGAAGAATGAGAGAGGGAAGAGAGAGGAAATCCAAATCTACCCCAACCACCTCTAGGTTGCATTTAATTCATCTCATTATGGTGGTAGGTGAGAACCCTAGCAAACTTAAAAGTGGCGAACTGTATTTTGCATTAAAAGCTGGTTGTTGAAACGTCATTTCTGGCCATTACCACGTGCCAGAGGTGTTTTTTGATTTTCTCTCTCCAAACTGAACCAAAATGCAAGATTGACCCTAGAATCATGTAGATAATTTCACCATCTTTCCATTGATATAAAGAACATGAAAATCGAGCTCTGGATCGAAAGTTATGGCCATTTGAAGATTTAGGGCAAAAAAGGCCCAAAACGGATCGGCGGGAAAAATTTTTGAATTTTTGACCCATTTTGGTCTTGGAAAATTTTTTCAAATTTTCCCATGCTCCACCACTTGGATGACACATGTGTAGGATCTGATTCATCCATGGGCTCATCCTTTGAAAATTTCTTTCGGGCCCTTCCTTAAAATTTTTGCCACTTGGACACGTGGCACTATTTTATTGGCTCGGGCCTGAGGGGCGCACTTTGTCCTTCGAAAATTTGGCATTTTTCACTTTGGGAAAATTTCCCATTTCCCCCCCACTCCGCCACTTGGATGACACGTGTCAAGATTCCATTCG
This sequence comes from Taxus wallichiana var. yunnanensis, assembly GCA_018340775.1. Lineage (NCBI taxonomy): Eukaryota > Viridiplantae > Streptophyta > Pinopsida > Cupressales > Taxaceae > Taxus > Taxus wallichiana. The sequence goes on from CM031240.1 coordinate 49,564,866, forward strand.
ATGGCCGGGGCAGCGGGCCAAAACTGTTACCTTTGAAAACTTTGACCGAAACTTGGAAAATTTTCTAAGTCCTTCTCTTTTCCCGCCACTTCTTTATGCCTTTTTCGCGCTTCTTGTTCCCCATCGCGTCCCTTTTCGCATACTTTTGTCCTTTTGTGTCCGGATGAAAATCTCCTTTGGCGATTTGGGCTTCCTTGTTCCTTACTGCGGCTTTTCACCTTTTCGTACTCCCTCATCGTCCCTGCGTACTTTTGTCTCCAAATCCTGGATGAAAAATCTCTACTTCGCCGATTTGGAGCTTCCTTTCCGAACCACCAAATGGACTTTTCACCTTTTTTTCACGCCGATTCACGCGTCCTCATGTACTTTTGTTTATCCGCTGTCCCCTGTGAAACAAAAGACTTAGATGATTTTTCTTTGCGCCGATTCAATTCGGACTTTTTCAGCATCCCTCGCGTCCCGACATCCCACCTTTTGCCCCAACCCCCGTGGGACAAAAATGTCTGACTTAGCTGATTTTCTTGCTTTTTCGGCCCCAAGCTTGGTACGATGAACCTCAGTACAACCCAAACCCTTCAGACCCAAAATGCTTTAAAACAGTCCTACAACCTTATTTTTGCATTTTTTCCATTTTCTCAACTTGTTGGGATTTCTTCTTGGATGGGAGAGTTAGAGAGAAGCCGAGGGGACCCCAAAAAACATGATTTTGGGCCTCGAATCAATCTTACTTGCTCGGGACTGAATAATTTGATGCATGTTATCAAAATTACCTTGAGGGGTGAATTTTGGATAACAATTTTGGTGACTCAGCGGGGTCATCTACCTGCTGGATGAAGTTACCAGTTTCCTGAAGCATCCATTGGGCATGGAGTCATGAGTCATGAGAAAGCCTTGGAACCCTGATCTGAACTTTTAAAACCTCCTCTCTCGAGGACTTGGAAACCCACTGAAATGGACTGTGCAAGAGCAAGACCAGCACCACAAAAACTATGTACAAAACTGAAAATCATACATGCTCCAAATGGAACATGCAGAGTGTGCACAAGCACTTGGAGGAATGAAAACCTAAGCTAATATTTACAAGGTGGAGAATTTCCCTTTAGTAGCAATGCTTTAGATAGATTCCATTGACTGGAATCTGCAGTTCTTCGCCATCCAATGAAGACAATTGGAAGGCATTGTTGTCCTTACACTTTGTGACCATGTATGGGCCACTCCAAATGGCATCAAATTTTGAATGCCTTCCCGTTTTTTCTCTATCTGCATCCCATTTTAACACTAGATCTCCAACTTGGAAAGATCTACTCTTGGCCTTCCTATCAAAGGTCTTCTTGATCAAAGCTTGATCCTTCTCCATTGCTTGGGATGCCTGATCTCTGATCTCTTGGAGCTCCATCAACTCTGCATATCTCACCTCCATGGGCCCAAACTCTAGCAACTCTAACTGCTTCATGAGTTCCAATGTTGGCAACTCAAGTGACATGGGCAAGATTGCCTCTCTTCCATAAACAAGCTTGAATGGAGAGTTACCTGTGGATCTCTTGGGAGTTATCCTATCAGCCCATAAGGCTGATTTCAGTTTGGTATGCCAAGACCTCTGATTCTCATCAAGAGTCCTCTTAATGATCCTCAACAAGTTCTTGTTTGTAGATTCAGCCTGGCCATTACCCTGAGGGTAGTAGTTTGATGAAGTACTTAGGTAGATCCCGTTCTTGACAGCCCACTCAGTCACCTTGGATCCAATGAATGCTAATGCATTATCTGAGATTATTGTAGCAGGTATGCCAAATCTGGTTACTATCCCCTCATAGAAGTCTAAGATGCTAGACTCATTTGCTTCCTTGAGTGCTACTGCTTCGGTCCATTTGGTGAAGTAGTCTGTGGCTATCAAAATCCACTTATGCCCTTGGCTTGAATTGGGATTAATGACTCCAATGAAGTCTAAACCCCATTGCATGAATGGCTGGTCAACTGAAATTGGATGCAATGGGAGGGCAGCAAGCCTCTCTTTACCTGTGAAGAATGCACAATTCTTGCACCTTTTGATCCACGTGAAGCAATCACTGAAAATCTTGGGCCAATAATAACCAGCCTTCATGATTTTTAGGGCTGTCACTCTTGGTGTAAAATGACCACCAGCTGATCCACCATGGAACTCTTCCAACACCCTATGAATCTGATTTGTACCAATGCATCTCAGCAGTACTCCATTCACATCTTTCTTGAACAAAACACCATCTACTATGGCATATGGGACAGCCTGCAATCTGAAGTGTCTTCTTTGGGTCTTGTTCATCTCTGGAGGGCATAGGCCCGTGCTTAGGAAGTGCATTATACCTTGGGTCCAGCAAGGAGTGGGGACAACATTATCCTCTTCTTGAGTGCTACCTTGCACATGGCTGTCTTGAACTATCAAAACAACCTCTTCTTCATTGCATACTCCCTTTTGCTTGCCCAGAATTAGCTGCTCACACAATCCTTTTCCTCTTACCAGCTTGGTGACCTTGATCTCTATGTCATACTCCATGACATGAGTGATCCAACCTACTCTTTTCTCATTCAAATCCTTGTTGAGGAGGAAGTCCTTTACTCCCGCATGAGAGACCAACAACTGAACTTTGTTGTTTGAGACTAGATGCTTGAATTTCTTCAAGCTTCTGATTACTGCAAGTACATGCTTCTCAATAAAAGAATATCTCACCTCATAGTCCTCCAGGCTTTGGCTGAAGAAAGCAATTGGCTGCTCATCATTGTCCTTGTTCTGCTGCACCAAAATGGCAGAAATAGTATCATTACCTCCAAATGCATAGAGGATGAAATCCTTGGAGAAATCTGGGTTGATGAGAGTTGGTGCTTGGGAGATGGCTTCTTTGATTGCTTCAAAACCCTCCTTGCCTTTTTGTCCACTTGAAAGCCATGCTTTTCTTCAACATTTTGGTGATAGGTTTGACAAGGGCTGCAAAATCTGGGACAAACCTCCGAACAAAGTTTATTCTCCCCAAGAAACTCTGAAGGGCCTTCTTGTGGCTTGGCAATGGTAGTGCTCTTATGGCTTCAACCCTCTCTGGATCAATTGCTAATCCTTCTTTGGAGACAATATGGCCAAGGAGCTTTCCTTCATGTGCTAGGAAGATACACTTCTTAGGATTCAAAGACACTCCAAATCTCCTGCACCTTTGGAAGACTTGTCTCAAATGAGAGAGGTGGTCTGCTGCATTCTTTGAAAAAATAGTGATATCATCAAGGTATATCAGCACCACATTGTTGATCAAACCTTTGAACGCCATGTCCATTGCTCTTTGGAAGGTAGCTCCAGCATTGGACAGCCCAAATGGCATTTTCCTGTATGCATAAGTTCCCCATTTGGTTGTGAAGGTTGTCTTGAACTGATCTTCTTCCTTCACCATAATCTGATTGTAGCCCGAGTAGCCATCAAGTAGTGAAAACCTCTCGGAGCCAGCCACCACTTGCAAAATTTTCTCCATAGAAGGGAGTGGGTAATGGTCCTTGAGAGATGCTCTATTCAAGTCTCTGAAGTCAACACACAATCTGATCTCTCCACTCTTCTTTCTGACTGGAACTAAGTTGGCAACCCAACTAGAATGCTTGATTGGGAATATGATTCTTGACTCAATCAACTTGTTCAATTCCTTCCTCATGAGAGGTTCCATGTGTGGATTGACTGGCCTTTGTTTCTACCTGATGGGCTTAGTATTTGGATCCAACTCAATGGTGTGTTGAGCTAACTCGGGATTGAAACCTTTCAAGTCTTCGTAGCTCCAAGCAAACACATCAGGGAACTCTTGACACAGCTGTATGAACTCATACTTTTCTTGTTCAGTTGTCATCTTTCCAATTTGCAATGGTTTGTTCTCTTCCACCAAGATGGATACTGAATCTTCTCTCTTGACCTGAATGTTTGCTTTCTCTTTCCTAAACTGATCATTGGGATTGAAAATGGACTCCAAAGTGATAAGTCCCTTGGGCAGCTTGTTAGTTCTCAGCTGTACCACTTGGTCACCATACTGCTGCTCTAACTTTTCCTGATTTTTGGCTGAGAATTCAGCCTCTTCTTGCAAGAAATGGATGATTTGCTGATCATTTTCAAACACTTGCCAACTTACATTGTTATCTAGCACTGAAGGCCTCACAATCACATGGATGTTTGGCTATACCTTGTCTTTTTGAATGCTCTCCACAATGTCAAAGGCTGCCCCAACTGCTGCAAGCCTGTCAGCAGCTTGGTTCTCTTTCCTAGGAACTGATTTGATGCCAAAGCCCTCAAAATCTTCAATGAGGTCCCACACCCTGTTCTTGTAGCACTTGAGTAGATCATTCTTGGCAGCATGCTGCCCTTTGACCTGATTTACAATCAATTCACTATCACCAAAGACTTGCAAGTTCTTTATTCCTCTCTTTATTGCCCAATGCATCCCTTGCACCAAGGCTTCATATTCAGCAGTGTTATTGGAGCATGCAAACTGAAATCTAAAAGCTGAATAGTACTTTACTTCTTGAGGTGAAACCAAGCATGGCTCCCCCTCCGGCACCTTGTCTACTCCTTGATCCATCAAAAAATAGCTGCCATACCTCATTGTCATCCTTGTGGTCTGGCTTGGTGATGCTAGGAATGGGCTGATCTTTTTCATGTATGCAATAGACTCCTAGCTCAGATTCTTCTACTTCTTGATAAGGATCAAAAGCATGCACCTTGTTTGCCCATTCATCAAGAGTTAGATCCGGATGCTTCCAACCTTGGTGTCAGCTTCATCAGTGCTTGGGTGATCTTCTTGATCAAATGCCGAATAGTTGGCATTGATTTGACTTGGAGTGTAGGGCTCAATGTGGAAGTTTGCAATAGGTTCAGACCTGATTGTAGCTTTGGTTCCATACCTCATTTTGAACAGCATGTGTGACCAATCAGTAGACAAATATCCTCCAATCTTGGTTGTGAAATCTCTTGACAAACATAGGGCAAAGAGTGGTGGAAGGTCTATAACTGATACATCTTGTAAAACAACAACATTTGGACATGCATGCAAGGTAAGACTCAAGTTTCTAATCACCCCAACTATTGTTACTGCTGTCCCATCCAACTGCACTACCCCTTTGGATATGGTTTCATATTGAAGTCCTAGCTGATCAACTATTTGCTTGGGCATCACTGAGCTACTTGCCCCGGAATCAATCATGCAATTGTGCACCAATTGGTTTCCAATGATTAATGAGACATAAAAAGGAGGGGGCTTCAACATTTTACCTTGCTGTCCTCCATGATTCCCTTCAGGCTGGGCAGCATTTGTGAGCACCTTCTCTTGCATTGGACTTGCTGATTGAAGTTGGCAGTCCTTCATGGCAGCTTGTAGCAAATCTCTCTGGCCTGGGATAGATAGGGATTCCCACATTGATATATTTACATTTGTCTTCTTCATCTGATCAATGATACTAAATGGTGATGAAGGATCTCTTTGTTGTCCCTTGGTTTGCATATTCATCCCTTGCATGTGGGCAGCAACAACTGGTATTTGAGTTGGTTTAGGAGCTGGTTTGGGTGCTCCTTGCATGTTTGGGACTACATTTTGTTTGCCAAAAGCTTGTGGAGTGGTAGAAGGTTGTGGATTACTTGGAGCCAATGGTTGTCCTTCACCCAAATTTCTCCTTTTTGACCTTGTGTTGGCTGCAACACCTTGAGAGGGTATTTGATTCATACCACAGAAATCTTCAGCCTGCCAATTGACAAGAGTAGTTTCATTTGGAGATGTTCCTTGCTGAGGTGCTTCTTGTTGCTGATCCTCTTCGTGGCTGGACTCTTGCGACCCACCAATGGTTTGCACCATAAGAGCCTGATTTAATGCACCGTTAAAGCACATTGATTGGTTATGTGGCTGACCGCATGGGAAACACCAATCATATTCTTGGGCCATGTTATTTTGCACCGGTACCAAAGCTCTGGATGTGGATGCAACATTGAGGTTATCGGGCTGAAATGGTCTGTTGGCAGGAGGCCTTGCTTGATTCTGATTTGTAGCTAGATTGGGTGGTCTTTGAGGCTGATATGGCTGCCTGTTAGGCTGAGCTTGAGGCTGGAAGGAAGGTCTAAAACCTTGAGCTTGCTGCCTTTTGAGTGTAACCAGCTCATTACCTAGATTTTGCAATTGCTTCATGACTTCTTGAAGCTCGTTTGAGGCACTAGAAGATGAAGTAGAAGCTTCATTTGAACTCTGATTTCTAGGAGTGGGAATAGAAGCTAAATTAGGCACTTGGCTAGTACTTGGGCTCTCTAAACTTGGATATAATGGCATTGGAGGCCTAGGAGCTAGCTTTCCAGCTTGAATCAAACAATTTTCAGCCCTAATGGCAATGCTATAAGCCATAGGGATAGTTATGCCTCCCATGGACTGAATCAACATAGAAATATCAGAATTTAGAGCTTTGAGATAGTAAAGAAAAGCACCTTCTGTTGTTGGCCTGACTGCCACTGGAATTCTCTCCCAAGTCCTTTGAAATCTGAAATTAAAATCAGTCAGCTGCTCATTGGGAGCTCTTTTGATAGTTGTCAGCTGCTCCAAAAGGGACAAGTTGTCTCCCTTTTCCCCAAACTGCTCATGGAGGGCTATACATAGCTGATTCCAATTTTGAATAGAACCTGAGGCAAGGCTCCTGAACCATTGTAAAGCTTTCCCCTTGAATGAGGATGCCAGCAATTTGACAGCAACTTGCATCTCATTGATTTCATGAATTGCACAAAGGTTGGCAATGTCTTTAACATGATCACCAGGAGTAGTCTGGTTCTCTCCAGTGAAGTATGGAATGTTCTTCAATGCTGCAACTGGGATTGGATGTTGTGCATTGAGAGCAAGTGGGCTGCTGCCAGTGAAATTGACATACGGATTCGGTGGTTGTGCCATTCTGATTGGCCTGAGAACCCTTGTTGATTGGATGAAAGGCCTACCAGGTGGAGGTGTTGACAAGGTTCTATTAGGTGGAGATGGAGATCTTTGAGCTCTTCTTCCCCTTCTCTCTCTTCCTGGAGATAGGTGTAGATGAACAAACAATCCTTCCTCCCTAGTTCTTGACCTGGTCTGTATTCTTCTCATAAATTTTCCAGGCTTGGACTACTGAAACCAGTGGATTATGCTTCTTTTGGAGTCGCCAGATGTGTGATTTTAAGCTCCTTCAAAGTTGGAACTTACAACAAGTGCACATCGATCTTGTTGCAATAAAAGTGAAGACCTCTAAGGTCCCACCGGCGTGCCAAAACTATTATCACCAAATCACAAGCACCCCTGAGTGTCTGCAACTTGATGGGTTGAGACTCTCAGTGTGATTGCATAACATGGAGCTTTTCCCAAGTGTGGGACCTTGCAAAATCAGAAAATCTCTCCGGATGAAGGCCGGTTCCTATTCCTCTGTTCAGATGCACACGAAAAAAAATGCAGAGGGTTTACTCAAAATCTAATCTAACTTGCCAAGGAGACAGGGTAAGAAGATGCATAAAAATAAACCTAAACTAACAAAGGTGATGCACCAAGGAATGAAGAACACCTATCTTGCCAATAAACACAAACCATTAAAATGTGATGCAAGATCATGCACAGATAACAAAATTTGCAGTGAAAGATCAGGAGGATGCAAATGAACACAGAGAGGGTTGAGAATCATCCACAGACATGCATTACTTGCTCCAAAGATTGATACAATACACTACAAAATGCCAAGAGGCAAAGTTGCATTACATAGTTTTAAATGGGAGGTTTGAACTCCACAAATTCACCTGCCAAAGAGAAGAAGGGAGGGGCAAAACAAGAATGTCCAACATTTAGAAAGAAGCCCCTCCTTACAATTTATAGGAAGAATGAGAGAGGGAAGAGAGAGGAAATCCAAATCTACCCCAACCACCTCTAGGTTGCATTTAATTCATCTCATTATGGTGGTAGGTGAGAACCCTAGCAAACTTAAAAGTGGCGAACTGTATTTTGCATTAAAGTTGGTTGTTGAAACGTCATTTCTGGCCATTACCACGTGCCAGAGGCATTTTTCAATTTTCTCTCTCCAAACTGAACCAAAATGCAAGATTGACCCTGGAATCATGTAGATAATTTCACCAGCTTTCCATTGATATAAAGAACGTGAAAATCTGAGCTCTGGATCGAAAGTTATGGCCATTTGAAGATTTAGGGCAAAAACAGGCCCAAAACGGATCGGCGGGAAAAAGTTTGAATTTTTACCCGTTTGGTCTTTGGAAATTTTTTTCAAATTTTCCCCACTCCGCCACTTGGATGACACATGTTGTCAAGATTTGATTCATCCTGGGCTCATCCTTTGAAAATTTCTTTCGGGCCCTTCCTTAAAATTTTTGCCACTTGGACACGTGGCACTATTTTATTGGCTCGGGCCTGAGGGGTGCACTTTGTCCTTCGAAAATTTGGCATTTTTCACTTTGGGAAAATTTCCCATTTCCCCCGTGCTCGCCACTTGGATGACATGTGTCAAGATTCCATTCGATGGTAGGGGTAGTGGGCCAAAACTTTTACCTTTGAAAACTTTGACCGAAACTTGGAAAATTTTCTAAGTCCTTCTTTTTTCCCGCCACTTCCTGGGACACATTTACGCCGATTTTCGCGTCTATTTACGCTTTTCCTTTTCGCGCCCTACTTTTGTCCCAACTGTCCCGGATGAAAATCTCCTGCTTCGGCCGATTCGGGCTTCCTTGTTCCTTTGTGGCTTTTCACCTTTTCACGTCCCACGTGTCCCTCGCACTTTTGTCCCAACTTGTCCTGTGGACGCCGGGAAAAATATCTCCGAACCGCCCAAAATGGATCTTGTCTTTTGGCGATTCGGGCTTCGCTTGTTCCTGTTTGTGGCTTTTCCTTTTCCGTCTACGCGTCCCTCAAACTCCAAACCGAAACAAAAGACTTAGATGATTTTCTCCTCTTTTTGGCCAATTCAGCTTTTCACGTCCCTCGCATCCCGACGTCCCAACTATCGCTGACCGCCTGGGACAAAAATGACTTAGCTGATTTTCTTGCTTTTTCAGCCCCAAGCTTGGTACGACGAACCTCATGACAACCTAACCGAACCCTTCAGACCGAAATGCTTTAAAACAGTCTTGCAACCTTATTTTTTGCATTTTTTCCATTTTCTCAACTTGTTGGGATTTCTTCTTGGATGGGAGAGTTAGAGAGAAGCCGGGGACCCAAAAACATGATTTTGGGCCTCGAATCAATCTTACTTGCTCGGGGATGAATAATTTACCAACAAGCACCAATTCATAAAAATTTTTACCACATCATCACATCATTCATTTATCATTTTCAAATTTCCACTATAGCAAATATTTTTAAACTTAAAACCATATTATGCACATACATCACCATTTGTCTTCCAGATTACCAATAACTTGGACATTAAATCAACATTAAAAACAAAACTCTATCATGCCTATCACATGACTCAACCATGCTTATAACCATACCTCAACCATGCCTAAACTGACCTAACTCCATCATGCCTAAACTAACCTAACTCAACCATGCCTATGACCTAACACCATCATGCCCAAACCAACTTGAATCTGTCATGCCCAAACAAACTTGACTCAACCATGCCTATGACCTAACTCCATCATGCCTAATCCACCTAGTCTTCATCACAATAACAATAGAAAACACAACCATGAGTACAAAATCATATCATAAATATAACCATCATCCATAAATATATACATCCTCAAAACTTGTGTTTATATGGGCTAACACATGTCCTCATATACAAATGTCTCAAATATTTGGTTCACAAGCCGGTATAATATACAAAACTCAAAATATCTCATATACATCCTTGCCATCTTGGCACATAATTTGGTATAAATAAATAATATATAAAAAAATTATTTATCATGAACACATATGGTAACCAATCACTTGATATCCATATCTATCTCATCTATCTCCTCCTCCTCCTCTCCTCCATTTTGACACCCCGTGAACATTTCTCCACCTAGAATGGGTCTATCCCTCACCTCTACCGGCCTATAGCTAGAGTCCAGCCTCCATGATCTAGTCACCTCTCCCTAACCCTATCTTTAGGATCATCAACCCCCTATACTCTCTGCACTATGTGTGTGAGATCTTGTCCTCTCTCTCGATACCTATTATAACCTATACTCTGTATATGAAGGGATGTCTATCCCAGTAGTATTCAAATGATCTTGGTAATACCTAGCATCTATCAAGGAATCCCTTAATTTGGCCATCGACACTGTCTATGGTGGTGCCATGGGTCTCGCATGAAAACCCCGTAAGCCCTTCCCCTACTACTAATAGTCTTGACCTCTGTGTCTGTGTACCCCTGCCCTCCTCTATGTACCATGGGACCATGTCCTACTACTTCCTATACCATGGGACCCTATCCCTAAGCTTGCTCCCAAGATTTAGGTCATGACTTGAGCTCGTAAGGTGGCCACCTATTTGCAACCCTACCAACCACCCCTGTAAACCTATAAGCTGGCCCCGTAATGCGGCCACCTATCCTGCAATGTATCCCTCTCGAACTGTGAGGGTGGCCAGATCTAGTTGACTTGGTTTGGGTGGTGTTACTCATAGCTAGGCTACCCACCACCATATGTATGCATCTGTATAGCCCCATCATCAATCTTTCCATCCATTTCCTACTCCTCCTTCCCTATCAACATGGTTGGTTGTGGTAGAGGTATAGGCCTCTCCACATCATTTCTCCTATACTCGAGGAATGGTGACGAACATCCTAAGGAAACCCAAACTACCGTCAGACCCTATCTACGGGTATCATCTCGTGATTTCCAACACAACGTCCCTCTATCCATCTCGAGAAGATGTATCCTATCAACTCTACTGCCATCTTCCCTTATGAAGGGAAGCCAACATACAACCTCCAAATAATGTCAACCCCAGATAATCCCTCCAATGCCCGCCTATAATATGCCACATCGTGAGTAGCCTAGCATCCATATGCTCTCCAACAATAGGAACCCAACGCTTGTAGCCAACTCAAACAAATCCCACTTCAAATGCATCTGGTCGGGGCATACCAACTGGATGCACACATACGATGTGCTCGTATGCCTAAGCAGTTGTAAGAGAAAGGTGCAACACAAGCTGAACCTCCACAACCTCCCGTAGGCCCATAGCTCCCTATATAGTTACACCAAGTATGTTGGTGCCCATGAAAACTAGGTCCTATCCTCCATCATGTCATGGAGAACCCCCTTTAGTGCCCATGGAAATCTCCCACCCTTCACATCTTGTAGTTCAAAGAAACACATTGTCTTTATAATCAAGAACACTATCCTCATCTCCTTAGGATGGTCCATGTACATCTCTTCATAACTCGGGATCACACTATGGAACCTCATCTCTATCATCCCCTCTCCAAATACTATCAACATCAGCTCCTCTAATGCATGTGAATAAATAGAATACACCTACGTTCCCCCACTATTTGTAACAACAAGATCTTGTACATATCCTCTAAAGTGATTGTGATCTCACCGTCGATAGATGAAATGTGTTGGTTAGTGAATCCCATCTATCAATGAGTGTGACCATCAAGCTCAACTCCCGCACTATGTGCCTATATACCTATCTTTGTCGACCCTAATAAGGCCAACATCTATAAAATTTCACCACTCCTCTATTGTCACACTCCCTCATACTAATAATAATAGAGGCGGTACTTGTCTCTCATCGCAAATGGTCCCTAGCCTACACCCAACAAACCACGCCATTATTAAATATTTCCCATACCCAACACATCTCTTACTTAAAAACATATTCCCTAAATGCTTATTATTTATTTCCCCACAACCCTAACGACCTCCCCCTTTTCCCCATCCCACTTTCCCCCCTTAACTCATATCATACATACCCTTTACCCTACCTATTCTCAACACACTTAAATTTATACCTCCCTACCTCGGTTTCTCTTTAACTCCCATCATACCCCTTTCTTGACCTATTTTCCCTCAAAAGCCAACCAACATCAGTCATTGGTGACCGACATCAGTCCATCATGACCGGCATTGGTCACCTATTATTTTGACCAATGCTAGATATAGCGTGCATACCGACATGGGCCACCAGATTGATGTCGATGTCACCACTATGTCATGGTGACCAAATCGACAACCCCCTATTTCTCAAAAATTCTCCAACCTAACCTAGAACTCTAATTTACCTTACCCAAACCTAACCTAAATCCTTCCCCACCCCTATTTACCCTACTAGGACCTCCCCTCTGTCATTGCAAAATTTTAACAAAAATTCAAAATTATCCCCCACCCGACATGGTTTTACCCAACCCCAATTTTACCAACCTATTTTAACAACAAATGACAAATTAGGATTGCCTATTACCTCATCTCAGTTCCTTTGTGGTGAGTACGTCTAACCGCTTATATGGGTGGCCCACCCAAACCCTCTCCCACCTCTGCCATGCCTAAATCACCAAATCCACTCCTCTAATACAACCAATCAAATTGATCCCCTGAGCTCGTGGACTCGTATCCCTCACTCCTCTCACAAATTTTACTCCCCACCTCAGTTTGGGTATAATGCTTTTCCTTCTCTCTTGAAAAAAGTACAAAAAGTAAAATTGCTCTTTCATTTTCTCCAAAGTCACAGCACAACAATGAATCTATAAAATATAGAATTTTTGTTTTATAAACCCAACCCGATCTAACCAATAATGGTCATATTTGTGCCCTCATCAACCGAGGTTGGTCACCCTATAACCGACATTGGTAAACCCTTATCACTATTTTTCCTTGTCAAGCTTCTATTTTCTTGCAACCATTACTAATAACACCCTTTTCTTCATCATGAACACCTATTGAACCATACCTACAAGCTCAACCTACCCCTACGGTTCCTTTATTGCATTAGGAGCTATTATTTTACCTATACCTTGGCCTTAATCGTGCATGACCCATTTTTTGAACTGGCCTACTTGGTGTGATCATTGACCTTATGTAATCGTTATACTTTGTGATTTTGTTACCTATGTGGTTTTATCCTATCAACCATACCTTTCCTATTCCATGCCATTTATCCCAACCAAACCTTTAGTGTACCGGAACATACCTAAATGTTCCTACACTTGACCTATGTTGTGTTTCCAGACCATATCCTATACATTGGATACTTGAATCACCTCACCCTTGTTTGGATAAACCTATGAACCTTAGAAAATGTAGAGTTTGTAAGATTTTCAACTTGGTTCTATGTTGCGATCTATATGTGTGTGTGCATTCGATTGACATTACCCATGACTCAATTGTGACCTCGGCACCTACTACCCATAACCCGAGTTGACTGTCACCCTTTCCCTAAATACTCAAAACTTTCCCCACCTATATTCCCCACCTACACAATTATCAAACCACTCACCGATTCCATATTTTACCTCATCAGTTGCCTGGTTTTGAGGGGGATCACCTTCAACCACACATAGGGAAATCACTTCCTATTTTTATTAGTGTTTCTTACCAATACAAGCTACACAACAAAAAGGGAAAATGTAGACACTAAGATTGGGTCACACTCCTCTTGGTATCCTTTCGAATAACTAACTTAAATATACTCACCTAACATTAACCCCCTTCACCCCATATTAACATTATTTTAATTACTTTAATTAAATGGATGCACACCTCATCTAGACCACCTCTTATAGACACCTCTATAGAGACCTATTCATAACATGTTTCCATAACTAAATAAGACTTATCCCTACTTACCTTAATGAACTAAGACTTAGTATAACCCTAAAATCACATTCCTATTCTTCATCTAACCATATTCTCACGTATCTAAGTGTAATGTTCCATTTATACGACACCAACTAACCAAAGATGGAAAAAGATAGCCAAGATCTACTATTTTAGGCAACCTAGGATATCCCACTTTTCGACATCGTCAACCCAAAACAAGATGTTGGTCACCCTAAATCATAATCGGTTACCATATAACCATTTTGACAACCTTTCTTAAGAGGTTAGACACATTCTTAAGTTTTGGAGAAAAGGATATTTTCATGCAAGAAAGAACCATACATATTTCACACATCTAGATAGCCATAGCCAACACAACCATTGATCAGAAGATATTTGCATTCACGAGAGTATTTTGAGAAGCACCGACATTGCACTAATAATCATTTCAATGATCAACCATCACCACCACCCACCATTGAACCTACACAATAGTAAGTGTGTTTCTAACCTGCACCATTTCATTTCTATTTAGTTTATAAGATTTCTTCACCTTTGTTTATCAACCACCATTTATATTTTTACCTCACCACTATTTCCTTCTTGTGAACTCGATCATTCTCATCACCCATAACCATTTTAATCACCTTTGTCTACTCCTGAGTACATCCGAATACACCCAACACCTCCATAGACCTAAACAACTCCTTACCACCTCTAATTCAGCCTCAGATAGATCCCCAAAACTGTGAACTATTGAGTTATTATCTGCCCGCCTTAACCGTCATCAGTTTTTACTAAACCGACATCGATTATACTGCAGGAATTAGTTTACGTATTTGGAAATATTTCTAATACTAGATTCAATAACATTTTCCAAGTCACCCAAGTGACCCAAAATCGACATTGACCTATTCTAGCACCTTAATTATTTACTTTATTTCTAGATCTAATCATACCTAGAATGTTATGTTATATTTTCTTTATATATTTGGATGAGATACCTAAATCATATCAACTACAAGTATAACCTTATTTATTTATGTCATTTCATGCATTAAATTATATTAAATAGTGGGTTGAATTCCACAGGAAGTATCACACTTCTTGGATCTAGCACACGTTAGGTAAGCTGTTATCCAAAATGTCCCTTGCTCATTTTGTGGCTAACTCCTCTCATTCTTCCCTCTCTTGTGCCTCAGTCACAAAATTTTACTTTTCAGCACTCAAAACCTTACGGAAATGGCACCATTAGATAGAGCTCTTTCTTAGCTTTCCAGAAAGGTAAAGTTTTCCTCTAACTCATGTATTTTTCAAGTTATGGCTCGCGAGTTTTGTGGGAAATTTTCCCTAGAAGGCTCGGACCAATCGAACTCGCCACGTGTCAGGCAAAAATATCAAAGCGACCCGATTTGGCCTGTTTTCCCTAAAACTTCAAATCACCATATCTTTCGATCGAGCTCGCTTTTTCACGTTCTTTATATCAATGGAAATCTAGTGAAATTCTCTACAAGATTATGGGGTCAATTTTGCATTTTGGTGGAGTTTGGAGAGATAAAATCAAAAAACACTTCTGCACGTGGTCATGAACATAAATGATGTTTCAACCATGATTTTAATGAAGAATGGCTCGCATTCTCTCCCAAAGCATGGTTAAAAATGTCAGGGAATGGGTGCATCACAGGTCACCCATGTTGTTTTGATTGCATTTTGGTCAATGGTTGAATCCCTTCCATGTTTTCCCACGTTTCTCTCTCCTGGCTTGTCCCTTACCTTTGTAAAAGCGATTGGCTCATTTTTCAAAGGGTTGAACATTTTTGTGTATGGAAAGCTCCCTTTTCACCTTGGAAGTGATTTAGTGGAATAACAAACCTTTTCTAGAAAGCGTAATTGTATTTTTACCTTCGGGTGTTTGAATGCAAGTGATTTTGATGTTAAAATAACAATACATGCCCCTGTGATTAGTTTTTATCCTCTGCTGGTGTTGTTTGCTTAATTTCTAACACTTCATTACATTATCGGTTTGTGCATGTTGTTTTTGTTGCATTTTATGATCGTGTCAATTTGTAGAAGTAAAAATGCTCACCACTCCTTTGGTGCATCACCTATTAGCATTAGTTTTAGTTCTTTCTTTTGCATTTTCTATCTTTGTCCCTTTGAAATTTAGAGTAGATTTAGAAGTATAAACCTCTGCAATTGTGCAAGTAAAATAGCTGATCGAGGAGGAGTTGAGGAACCAGCCTCTAATCTAGAGATTTATCTTCCATTTTTGCAAGTCCCACACTTGGGAAGAGGATTCAATGTTGTGCAATCACACTTTGGATGCCTAAAACATCGGTTTAGAAACCTGATTTGCATCTAGCGAAGTCTTTGCTGATTTGCAACAATAGTTTTGGCACACTGGTGGGACCTTAGAGGTCTTCCAATTTATCTTTGATAGGTTGGTGTGTTCCTATTAAAGATCTAGCCTTTTGGAGGCACTTTCAAAAGCACATCTGGTGACTCCATCCAGTAAACAACTCATTCTCTAAGTTGCGAGACCTATTTTCCATTCATTTCCATCCATTCTTCTTTCCATCATTTTCATTCTTTTCCATTCCATGAAGTTGTGCAATCATGACTTCATTTTCATCAAAATTCACATTTACAACAGCAAAGATTATATCACGCCTCGACATGTTTTACAAATCCTCCAAATCGAATTTTGATCAAATTCAAAATCAGCATGTCTACCCATATGAAATTGCAAAGTCAATTTGGATATGAAGCATGTCAAACACAAGGTATGCTGGTTGTGAGGGAAATCAAGAAGAAAATGTAGATCTATGGAACAAATCGAAAGATGGAGGTAAACATGGTGCAATCCAGGCTCAAGCATAAATGAAAGGATTTAGAATGGGTTGAGAGCACCTTGTCCATGGGTGGGACCTTTTCCAAGGAATTATAGCCCTCGAGAAGCTAGACTTCATGATTACAACACTACCATTGCTTGCAAAGTGGGTGAAGGAATAAAGGTGTATGAGAGGAGTATTCAACAACCTTGTCAATGTAAGCACACCATCTCATGCCTTTTCTCTCCCTCTTTCCCGATCTGTTTTTCTCGGTGGCATGAGTGTCAAGTTTTAAACTCTCCATCTGTTGTCCCAAGTGTTGAATCCATTTTCCATTCCTAGTCTTCCACCGCATCTCAATTCTTCTATCCTTTTCCCTTCCAAATAGCCATTCCCTCTAAAGAAACAAGAGTTCCTACCTCCTCCACCACCACAAAAAATTGCAAAATCAATTGAGTTACAATTCACTTCTCCTCTTGCATTCCCAAATCCATGTTGGGAGGATAAAAATCAGAATGCCAATCAAGGAAAACAGCGGCAAAAGAAGAGCCAAACAAGGATGAAGAAATTCAAAGTCTGAAGAGTTGGGCTCTTAAATTTGGGATGACAAAGATCCCCTTGATGGTGAAGCCTTTAGAAAAGGTTGGAGTTGGAAAACAAGTGGTGGTTAGGACTGAATTTTTGCGGGAAGAGAAGAGCAAAAAGAAGAAGCGAGATCAGCAATGGGTTTTTGCTCGAGAAAGTAGTTTCCATGTTAGCATTATATTTGAAGAGAATGCTGATTCAATTCAAGTTACACAATCAGCCATGGAGGAAGAAAGCTCTGAAGAAGATCCTACAGTCCCAACTTGTCCTCTAGAGCAGCAAATCGAAGAGTTTGACTTAACGAACTTCGTGCTAGAGGAAGAGTTCTATCAAGAACAAGATTGTCTTAAAGTAGTAGAAGAGGGAGAAGCTGCTCCAAATCCAAAAGAAGAGAATCACATTCTAGTTTTGTAGGAGAAAATTACATATCCAAGGGATTTGAAAATAAGGCGAAGCTACTGAGGAGAACCTTGGTTCTTCTTCCTACTTCATCCCTCTCATGTTCTAGGTTTGAAGAAAAGTTTGATCTTTCAAACTCAATGTTGGAGGATGAAAGAAACCATGATGATCAAGTTTCTGAGATCAAGAGGACACTATGGAGGAAGTTGAGCATTTGCATTAGGACAACCATGAGGTAGTGTATCTGCTAGCGATTTGGAGGATGCAATGTTTTGATGAAGAAGAACCGGTTGAGTTTCCACCATTCTCTCTTTCATCTTCCACATCCTAAATACTTGAGCCTACTATGTCATGAATGAGAGCATTCATTTGCAGCATCCTGCATCTTATAAGCAGCTCTTTGGAACCAAGATTGGAAGATTTTAATCTTTCATGTTCTTCATTGGAGGAAGATAAAGGGTAGAAAATTCCTACCATTGCTTCCACATCACCCACCAGGAAGGTCTACAAGAAGACTCCATTTTGGAGTTGAAAATCGAGAGCAATGGGTATACTCAAAGGACCATACCTTGCCCAATCAGTATCGGCTTCATTGGAACCAAAGGAGAAGTCAAAATCAGTCATGCTTGCTCCTAAGCATGAGGATGAGCTCAAAGAACCAAGGATCATTTGTCATACCTCTCAATCCAATGCAGAACAACTAAAAGAGGTATTGAATTTGCCTTCACCGATACCTTGATGATTTGGGTGGAAGACCAACTTCTTGTTGATTTTCCATTCATCCAATTAGCCATGTTCAATGCCAAATCAGTTGCATGGTTGCCAATTTTGAAGAAAGGAAGCTATTTTGCACAACCTATTCGGGGTTTGTTTAGCCCACTTTTGCTTCCAGTTAGAGTAGGATAGGTAGTTTTGCTTTGTAAAAGAAGTGCTTGTGCACACTCTACATGTTCCATTTTAGACCATTTATGACCCTTTAGTTTTTACATAGTTTTTGTGGTGCTGGTTTTGCTCTGCTTGCGAGTCCATTTCAAAGTGGGTTTCAAGTGGCTCAGAGAGGAGGTTTTCAAAGTTGAGATCGGTTTTAGGCTATAACTCATGACTCCATGCCCAATGGATGCTTGCAAGCCAGCTGGTAACTTCATCCAAGATGCTGAGATGACCCCTCCGAGTCACCAAATTGTTATCCAAAATGTGCCCCCTACTCATTTTGTGGCTAACTCCTCTCATTCTTCCCTCTCTTGTGCCTCGACCACAAAATTTTGCTTTCAGTACTCAAAACCTTCTTGAAATGGTACCATTGGATAGAGTTCTTTATTAGCTTTCCGAAAGGTAACGTTTTCCTCCTAACTCATGTATTTTTCAAGTTATGGCTTGGCTTGAGTTTTTGTGGGAAAATTTCCCTAAGGCCCTGACCCAATCGAGAACTTGCCACGTGTCTAGGCCAAAAATATCAAAGCGACCCGATTTGGCCTTGTTTTGCCCTAAAACTTCAAATCACCATATCTTTCGATCCAGAGCTCGGTTTTTGCGTTCTTTAAATCAATGGAAAGTGGGTGAAATTCTCTACAAGATTCAGGGGTCAATTTTACATTTTAGTGGAGTTCGGAGAGAGAAAATAAAAAATACTTCTGGCACGTGGTCATGAACATAAATGACGTTTCAACCACCGATTTTAATGAAGAATGGCTCGCATTCTCTCCCAGCATGGTTAAAAATGTCAAGGAATGGGTTTGTCAAGTCGCTCATGCTATTTTGATGGCATTTTGGTCAATGGTTGAATCCCTTCCATGTTTTCTCACGTTTTCTCTCCTGGGCTCGTCCCTTACCTTGTATAAAAGCGATTTGGCTCATTTTTCAAAGGGTTGAACATTTTTGTGTATGGCAAGCTCCCTTTTTCCCCTTGAAGTGATTTAGTGGAATAAAATACCTTTTCTACAAACCGCAATGTATTTTTACCTTATAGGTGTTTGAATGCAAGTGATTTTGATGTTAAAATAACAATACAGGCCCTTGTGATTAGTTTTTATCCTCTGCTGGTGTTGTTTGCCTAATTTCTAACACTTCATTATAGCTATCAGTTTGTGCATGTTGTTTTTGTTGCATTTTATGAACTGTGTCAATTTGCATAAGTAAAAAATGCTCACCACTCCTTTGGTGCATCACCTATTAGCATTAGTTTTAGTTCTTTCTTTTTACATTTTCTATCCTTGTCCTTTTGAAATTTAGAGTAGATTTAGGAGTTTAAACCTCTCTGATTGTGCAAGTAAAATAGCTGATCGAGGAGTTGATCAACCAACCTCTAATCTAGATATTTCTCTTCCATTTTTGCAAGTACCACACTTGGGAAGAGGACTCAATGTTGTGCAATCACACTTTGGATGCCTAAAACATCAGTTTAGAAACTTGATTTGCATCCGGGGTCTGCTGATTTGCGAAATAGCTTTGTCACACCGGTGGGACCTTAGAGGTCTTCCACTTTATCTTTGATAGGTTAGTGTGTTCTTGTTAAAGATCCAGCCTTTTGGAGGCACTTTCAAAAGCACATCTAGCGACTCCATCTGGTAAACAACTCATTCTCTAAGTTGTAGACTTGTTTTCCATTCATTTCCATCCATTCTTCTTTCCATCATTTTCATTCTTTTCCATTCCATGAAGTTGTGCAATCATGACTTCATTTCCATCATGGAATTCACATTTACAACAGCATTATATCACACCTCCAACATGTTTTACAAATCCTCCAAATCAGCATTTTGATCAAATTCAAAATCAGCATGTCTACCCATATGAGCAGCAGTGCCAAAGTTAGTTTGGATATGAAGCATGTCAAGCACAAGGGTATGCTGGTTATGAGGGTAGTCAAGAAGAAAATGTAGATCTGCTGGAACAAATCCAAAAGATGGAGGTAAACATGGTGCAATCCAGGGCTCAAGCACAAATGAAAGCATTTAGAATCGGTTGTAGAGCACCTTGTCCATGGTTGGGACCTTTTCCAAGGCATTACACCCTCAAGAGAAGCTAGACTTCGTGATTACAACAATACCATTGCTTGCAAAGTGAATGAAGGAATAAAGGTGTATGAGAGGAGTATTCAACAACCTTGTCAACAAGTAAGCACACCATCTCATGCCTTTTCTCTCCCTCTTTCCCAATCTCTTTTATCTCAGCGAGTTTTCAAGTTTTAAACTCTCCATCTCATTGTCCCAAGTGTTGAATCCATTTCTCCATTCCCTATTCTTCCACCCCATCTCAATTCTTTTGTCCTTTTCCCTTCCAAACAGACATTCCCTCCAAAGAAACAAGAGTTCCTACCTCCTCCACCACCACAAAAAATTGCAAAACCAATTGAGTTACAATCCACTTCTCCTCTTGCATTCCCAAATCCATGTTGGGAGGATAAAAATCAGAATGCCAATCAAGGAAAACATTGAGAGAAAGAAGAGCCAAACAAGGATGAAGAAATTCAAAGTCGAAGAGTTGGGCTCTTAAATTTGGGATGACAAAGATCCCTTGATGGTGAAGCCTTTAGAAAAGGTTGAGTTGGAAAACAAGTGGTGGTTAGGACTGAATTTGCTGCGGAAGAGAAGAGCAAAAAGAAGAAGCGGATCAACAATCGGTTTTCTCGGAAAGTAGTTTCCATGTTAGCATATTTATTTGAAGAGAATGCTGATTCAATTCAAGTTACACAATCAGCCATGGAGGAAGGAAGAAGAAGATCCTACAAACCCCAACTTGTCCTCTAGAGCAGCAAATCGAAGAGTTTGACTTAACGAACTTCGTCTTCAGAGGAAGAGTTCTATCAAGAACAAGATTGTCTTAAAGTAGTAGAAGAGGGAGAAGCTGCTCCAAATCCAAAGAAGAGAATCACATTCTAGTTTTGTAGGAGAAAATTGCATATCCAAGGGATTTGAAAATAAGGCAAAGGCTACGAGGAGAACCTTCAGTTCTTCTTCCTACTTCATCCCTCTCATGTTCTAGTCTTTGAAGAAAAGTTTGATCTTTCAAACTCAATGTTGGAGGATGAAAGAAACCATGATGATCAAGTTCGGATCAAGAGGACACTATGGAGGAAGTTGAGCATTTGCATTAGGACAACCATGAGGTAGTGTATCTATCAGATTTGGAGGACTGTTTTGATGAAGAAGAACCGGTTGAGTTTCCACCATTCTCTCTTTCATCTTCCACATCCCAAATACTTGAGCCTACTGTCATGAAGGAGAGCATTCATTTGCAGCAGCCTGCATCTTATAGCAGCTCTTTGGAACCAAGATTGGAAGATTTTAATCTTTCATGTTCTTCGTGGAGGAAGATAAAGGGTAGAAAATTCCTACCATTGCTTCCACATCACCCACCCAGGAAGGTCTACAAGAAGACTCCATTTTTGGAGTTGAAAATCGGAGCAATGGGTATACTCAAAGGACCATACCTTACCCAATAAGGTATCTAGCTTCATTGGAACTAAAGGATAAGTCAAAATCAGTCATGCTTGCTCTAAGCATGAGGATGAGCTCAAAGAACCAAGGATCAGGTGTCATACCTCTCAATCCAAATGCGAACAACTAAAAGAGGTATTGAAGTTGCCTTCACCGATACCTTGATGATTTGGGTGGAAGACTAGCTTCTTGTTGATTTTCCATTCATCCAATCAGCCATGCTCAATGCCAAATCAGTTGCATGGTTGCCAATTTTGAAGAAAGGAAGCTATTTTGCACAACCAGTTGCAGGGTTTGTTTAGCCCACTTTTGCTTCCAGTTAGAGTAGGATAGGTAGTTTTGCTTTCAGTAAAAGAAGTGCTTGTGCACACTCTGCATGTTCCATTTTGGAGCATGTATGACCCTTTAGTTTTGTACATAGTTTTTGTGGTGCTGGTTTTTCTCTTGCGCAGTCCATTTCAGTGGGTTTCCAAGTGGCTCAGAGAGGAGGTTTTCAAAGTTCAGATCAGTTTGCAGGCTACAACTCATGACTCCATGCCCAATGGATGCTTCAGGAAACTGGTAACTTCATCCAGCAGGCAGATGACCCCTCTGAGTCACCAAAATTGTTATCCAAAATGTGCCCCCTACTCATTTTGTGGCTAACTCCTCTCATTCTTCCCTCTCTTGTGCCTCAGTCACAAAATTTTTCTTTTCAGGCACTCAAAACCTTCTGGAAATGGCACCATTGGATAGAGCTCTTTCTTAGCTTTCCAGAAAGGTAAAGTTTTCCTCCTAACTCATGTATTTTTAAAGTTATGGCTCGGAGTTTTGTGGGAAATTTTCCCCTAGAAGGCCCACAGCCAATCAGAACTCGCCACGTGTCCAGGCCAAAAATATCAAAGCGACCCGATTTGGCCCTGTTTTTCCCTAAAACTTCAAATCGCCATATCTTTCGATCTAGAGCTCGGTTTTTCACGTTCTTTATATCAATGAAAAGCTGGTGAAATTATCTACAATATTTTGGGGTCAATTTTGCATTTTGGTGGAGTTTGGAGAGAGAAAATCAAAAACACTTCTGGCACGTGGTCATGAATAGAAATGACATTTCAACCACCTATTTTAATGAAGAATGGCTCGCATTCTCTCCCGGCAAAGATAGTTAAAAATGTCGGGAATGGGTCTGTCACAGTCACCCATCTTTGTTTTGATGGAATTTTGTCAATGGTTGAATCCCTTCCATGTTTTCTGTTTTCTCTCTCCGGGCTCGCCCTTGCACCTTTGTAAAACCCATTTGGCTCATTTTCAAAGGGTTGAACATTTTTGTGTATGGAAAGCTCCCTTTTTCACCTTGGAAGTGATTTAGTGGAATAAACAGACCTTTTCTAGAAAGCTGTAACTATATTTTTACCTTTCGGGTGTTTAAATGCAAGTGATTTTGATGTTAAAATAAAAATGTTGCCCTGTGATTAGTTTTTATCCACGATGGTGTTGTTTGCCTAATTTCTAACACTTCATTACAGCTATCGGTTTGTGCATGTTGTTTTTGTTGAATTTTATGAACTGTGTCAATTTGTAGAAGTAAAAATGCTCACCACTCCTTTGGTGCATGAGCTATTAGCATTAGTTTTTGTTCTTTCTTTTTGCATTTTCTATCCTTGTCCCTTTGAAATTTAGAGTAGATTTAGGAGTTTAAACCTCTGTAATTGTGTAAGTAAAATATCTGATCGAGAGGAGTTGAGGAACCAACCTCTAATCTAGAGATTTCTCTTCCATTTTGCAAGTCCCACACTTGGGAAAAGGATTCAATGTTGTGCAATCACATTGGATGCTAGTATGATCAAACTAGAAATCTGATCAACATCCGGGGGTGCTTCTGATTTGCAACAACGGTAAACCACGACATATATTGTTTAACTCTTTCTTGTGGTATTGTTTCATATTTCGGGTAGTTGCTCTATCAAAAGAAATCTCTCACAGTCAACATTGGATCAAGAAGTCGAGAATGTGCATGATGACCTTCAAATCGACATCATTGATAGGTATTCCTAATTAGCCCACACCCTTATCTATTTCATCTAAAAACTTAAAGAAAATGGTGAAACATCTATAATTGGACATCTTCGAGTTCCAATTTTTCTATTATTGGATTATATTGAGCGAGAAAATGTATAGAACTTAGATGAAGGCATACTGAAAAGATTCACGTGAAATATTAGAGTATGATACTTAGCATAAGGCATCACGAGAAGATAAGGTTGTTGCATTTAAAGGCATGGGAGGATCGAGAAAGGAATCGTGTGTGGAGGATAGAGACAAATTTGGGACTTAGCCATTTTCACGGTTATGATCTATTTTTGGAAGATGGTGCTCGAGAACACACAAAAAAACGGGATGAAGACTTTTGTGACACATATCGGCTATTTTTGGAAGAGTGACTCTGGAGTGCCTTACATGAATACATGATGAAGATAGAATATGGTGATAGTTAAGCTGGGAGAGGTCCATTATTAGCATTCTTGCATGTGATCCTATTATTGTAAAGGTGCATGAATATTCTTAGCATGTGACCTATTTTGGGATTAGATAAGTGGTAAAGGGAAAGTCCCCACCCTTATAAATATGTAATGAATTGCATAGTATAGGATATATATGTAAGAATTAGATTACTATGAGAGTATGTTGTCAAAATTGTTATGTGCATGAGCATATAATGCTATTATTATAAGAAGCTTCTATGTATTCCTATGTTTTTATATAATGGAGTGTATTTCTAAATCAGAGTATTAATCTTGAGTATAATTGGCTCTTGCATGCTTGATTTCATCATGATTATCATTTAGTCTATTGTTCTCTAGAATTAGATTTGTACATGCATTGTAGAATGATGTATTAATTATGGATCTGAATGCATTAAGTCTTCATCATGCTAACATCCTATAACAAAAACCCTAAAGAGGGGCCTGGTACCTTTGCGTGCTTTAAGTGAGTGCTCAGTCTAGGTTGAGTGATGTACCAACACACCTAGGATTTTACTAGTAAATTCTAGGTTGCATCGTTAGTTCCATTCTTTGGGATATCCTTTTTTTTAGTTTTTTTTAGGATGGTTCATAATGAAGACATACCGGTTGACCCTAACAAGTGTTGAGGAGTGGATACACAACCTAGAAGAAGAATACGCATGGAGGTTCAACATTGGATCTAAGTTTGATGCATGCACATGGGTGGAGTAGAATTTGTATGACTATTTGTATGAAAGTGTTTTCATTATTTTCCAAATAGAATTATACGAGTGGCTGGTTTCTTATGAGTCTAAATGGAATTAGAGGTATCACACACTTTTCTGGATGTAGGAAGAATTTTATACCCTTTATGATGTTGATCTGATTTGGACTTGCATTGTGGATATGTGGTGTTTTGAATAGTTATATCTTGGAGTACTCAATTTCCACTTATTCATGCCCAGAGGTAGCTGAATTCTAGTTTTTATGATATCCAAGGGAACTTACCTGCAAGGAATTCCACTGGTGATCAAAATTTTGATGGTAACCTTGAACTTGGAGAGTAAACCGATGGCTAACTAAACCCCACCACATGTAGGGGCAAGAGTAGGCTTGGTGAAAGATGGTAGACCTAGTGAGAGAGGAAGAGAGAGGAAAGGTGGCTTAAGTATAATGAGGTGCGTGAGAGGGAGATAGAGAAGTAGTGAGATGTTGTAGAGTGAATGGCATTGTGGAGAGAGATAGTTTATGAAGGATTTGAAGTTCACGTAGAAGACATGGAACCCAAGCATCAAGAACTCCCCATTTGGGAAAGCATGACAGGGAAACCTCCTTGGCCTCACATAGAAGTGCACTAGTAGAAATGACTTGTGCCATGGGTGTGCATCTGAATCCACTTGGAAAATTTTCCCTTACACTTGGTCTTCCAATATCTAGTACAACAAATAGTTAGCAAGCTAATTCACAAGTAGGGAGAGCAAGAGTGAGTCATATAAAAAAAAAAAATAGTGGCAACACAAATGGCTTCATTTTTATATGGAAGTACCTTTTTGGGTGTATCATCATCCACAAAATTCAATCATGTAGACTTTTGGACTCTTTTACGGGAGTAGTAACACTTCAAATTGTTGGGGTGTAGTTCAAGTACTACTATTGGGATCATGCAGGAAGTAAATCTTCTAGTCGAATCTAGTTACAGGTTGGGGATCATGAGGTATAGGTGGCTCTAGTTCTAGTGGATCGGTGGTTCTAGAAGTAGAGAAACACATGAGCTTATGGATTAAGTGGGAAGGGTCCAAACCAACCCTAGGATATTTATATGGAGATTTCTCTTTGTCTTCTAGAGTATAGGGGCATAGAAGATGTTGTTGAACATGTTCACATGTGTGAAATACCATGGCACAAAAAGAAATCATGACTTCTAAGTGTAGAGAAAATCAATTCTCTACTATGTTACAAGGCACGCACACACAATTGGTACATAAAGTTTGACCCCGATCAAACTTGCTTAGACTATACAGACTTTAAAATATGCTTTCCTCAAATAATTTCACATATCCCTAAGTTTGAGTAGAAGAGTATAAGCATGCTCAAGGATATTAAACAAGGCATTCTTGAGAGTGTCGAGAGAGTATGATGCTCACTTCAAAATGATGTTATCTAATCTTTCTTATGATATTCATGAAATCCATTATGTGTAATGATTCGTTGGGGGCTTGATTACACCATTTAGAAGGGAACTATCACATAAGACATACACTGATCCATGTGAAAGCACTTGAAGTAGCTTTACATGTTGAGGTAGTTGGAAGTATAGACACTAGGGTGAGACCATTTTTGAAGCACAGATCACAATTATGGAAAATCAGTTGGAGAATATATTGGAAAATTCAAGCACATGATATGCCCATGGGGATTTGGTGCACAAATTCTAAAGTGGAAGGTCACAAAAAGGATAGTTATCCCCATCGATCAATATGCTCATTGTTGTTGGACTATGAGATATGTCACTTAAACCATGATGCTAGCCACTACCCATTATTACAACACACAATAAAGAATAATGTCTCTTATTCTTTGTAAATTTGTAGGTCCATAACTCATGACATGAAATATTGTGGCTGATTAGTCAGATCATAACACTATAGATATTGGTGTATGACAGACAGGAGTTTTAGATAACTCTAAAGGCAAGAACAAGCATCAAGATCAGGATCAAAATTAGGCACACTATGATTAGAATGAAGGGAATTTTGAAGGTGGTCGTCGCAGATACTGGATTCGAGAATACCATGGTGGTGGAAGAGGTGAGTTCCCTCATGGAACATGTTATACATGTGGATCTCCTGACCACTACATGTGTGAATTTCCTTAGAATATTACATGTTATTTTTGTGGAAATAATCATAGTTATGAGGAATGCCCAGACTTGTATGAGCATCTTAGTAAGCAACATAAACAAGAAAACAAAGGCACATGGATGGTTAGGATACAACGTATTATGGAAAATCAGTGGATGCCCAAGTTGGAACTAGAATCCGAGGCATTGCAAGTAAAGATCACTACCCACACTGAAGTGGTGCATGCTAAGAAGCATTACAACAGAGGCCTACCATCACTAAGGAGGAGGTTTTACATGCACGGTACCTAGATCCTACCCATTAGAAGGAGGTTTATTAGGAAACCATGGAGGTACTCAGAAATCTTCAGGGTGAAATACAATATTTAAAGGAGAAATCATGGAAGATGGAGCAAAATAAAGCATTAAAGATGGTCCAAAATGATATGGATGACTTGAGATAAGTGTGCAAAATTTTGCACTAGGATAATATCATTCCACTATTAGGGAATTGGTTAAAGGGAAACACTCCACGCACAAGTATTGAGACTGGATGACAGATCCTGCATGTGAATCTTCCCCCTCATAGCCTAGATTATGATAAGGAAATAACTCTAAATTCTATTATGGATGGGTGGATATTGAGTAATATATTGATTGATACATGTGTGGAAGTCAATGTTCTTACTTTAGATGCATGGGTACAAATGGGGAGACCCCCATTGTAGCCATCCTCTAATGTATTGTTCATGGCTAATCGGACTAAGGCCACTTCCCATGGAGTTTTAAAAGATGCATCCATTACCATACAAGGAGCCAAGTTCACTGGAGATTTTGAGGTCTTAGCGCTAGCAGAGGAAGATAGCTTCCCAACTCTATTGGGGTGTCCATGGTGTTATGCAAATAATGTTGATCTTGGTTCAACAAGGGTTATATCAGCTTTGAAAACAAGGAGGAAAGGGTTATTATCCCATTAACATATGGAAAATATGTGCCCTATGTTGAGCCCTTGAGTGAAGAAGACCTAAATAGGATTTATGTACGTGCCATCTAGGATCCAAAGGTGTTTGAGCCATCTAAAGAAGGAATCATTTAGTGGGAGGATGCACAGTCTATCAATGATACTACAAGTGTTGCTTGTGATAACTAGGCTCATAGAACTTATGATTTGGTAGGGCATGAAGTAAAGAGTATATTTTCTAAGGATAACATACTGCGTTATATAAGGAGAATAGGTAACAACTCGGTACCTTGTTACATTGGAGAAGGAGACCCTATGGTGTTCCTATGCGCCATGGAGGAACAGTGGGTAGACTAGTTGGAGAGAAGGAATATGCTAGCATATACCCTATGCGGGATAACAGCATGCATTGGTGGGTGGTCCATAAGGATAATCTTGTAGGATGGAATGAAATTGGGATTTCTCTTGCTACTAGGTTCTTGAGGAGAAATGCACCTACTCAAATTTGTACTTATCATGGTAATCAACTATTTAGCACCACATTCAGCAGTGTGAGAGACTCTAAATAGAGGAGCATGAAGCTTTACCACCTTCTCTCTAGGTGCACAAGTTTTATTCCACATTACAAGGTTATGTGCATGCTTGGTATGTCTATGTAGAACTTCATAGAGAGACTAGAAATTGGTAGGATTTAATCATATAAATGATACTAACGTTTGACTTCTTCTCTACCAAGCCTTTGGTAGAAGAAGCATTAAAGGTTATGAAGAACTTAACTATGGGGGATAGTTCAAGGTGGAGGAACTCATTCAAGAGTTACTTAATGAAGGGGACTCAAGAGTGCATTTTGTTAAAGAAACAAAGATAGATGTCACACTACTTAAACGCACTTGCCTTCGATAAAAAAAAGAAAAATGGTCTTCTTAGTGGATGATGAAGAAGTAGAAAATCTAGATATAGACCATTCCAAGTAGGCAAGGTGTTGGACAGTGTAGATAAGACCATGCACATATATCATGAACCTATGAAGACAAATAAAGTGAATATTAGATCGGATGTTGAGCCTAAGGAGGCCATAATTGGATACTATTGGTCAGACTCTAAAGTGGCAAAAATAATAGAGTTACTACGGGATTATCAAAACTTATTTCCTCGGGGGTGCCATGAACTTAAAGGCATGCATGAATAATTAGGGGAGATGAAGATAAAGCTTAAAGAGGGTGTGCGCCTAGTTAGAAAGAGACCCTACAGGATGAACCCCAACTTATGTGCAAAAGGTCAAAGAAGAGATTGAAAAAATGTTGAATTCTGGAATCATCAAGCCCCTCGACGAGTCAGAATGGGTTAGTCCAATGGTAATTAGTATCAAGAAGGATGGTTGGATTAGGATCTGTGTGGAATATAGGGAGTTGAATGTTACATGTGTGACTGACCCCTTTCCTACGCCATTCATTGAGGAAACACTAGAAGGCATTGCAAGGTGTAAAATCTATTCGTTTATAGATGGGTTCTTTGGGTATCATCAGGTTAGAATTGCCCAAGAGGATCAGGAAAAGACTAATTTTACTACTGAATGGGGTAGATTTTCCTATAATGTGATGCCTTTTGGACTGAAAAAGCCGCCTACTATATTTTTGCACATAGTTGTTTAGGAATTTAAATATTTTATTCATAACTTCTTACAAGTTTATTTAGTTGATTGGATAGTTTATGGACTAGTTAAAGATCATTGTGACAATCTACGCTTAATGTTTGAAAGATGTAGATAGTTGAGTATCTCTTTGAACATTAAGAAGTACATATTTTCTACACCATTTGGAATATTTTTAGGACACATAATCTCCAAGGAAGGTTTGTTGGTTTATCCAACTAAGGTTGTAGTCATTATCAGCCTAAAAGAGCCTACTAGTCAAAGTGAGGTGCATGGATTTTTGGGTCACATGAGGTATTATAGAAAATTCATAAAGGGGTATGCCAAAATTACCATACCTTTGGAGGATTTACTAAAAGGAAAAGGTACGTTTTTCTAGGGATAGCTTCGAAGCGGCACATTTGAGACATTGAAGGAGAAACTTACTACCATGTCTATTATATACTTTCCTTTATGGGACCAACCATTTCATGTACATGTGGATGCCTCTAGCATGGCCATTAGTGCGGTGTTGGATCATCTTGGAGAAGGTATTATAGATCATCCTATTTGTTTTGCTAGTAGAAATTTGACTCCTGCAGAGTAGAATTACACCACTACAAAGCATGAAACTTTGTCAATGATCTATGTGCTACATAAATTTGAGATAGTACCTCTAGATACACAACATTTTTCTTTTATACAGATCACATGGAATTGAAGTATTTGGTGAACAATCCCATTTTACAAGGGCACATATGTAGATGGGTACTCTTATTTCAAGAATTTGATTTCACAGTTGTGGTAAAACTAGGAAAAATAATTTTGGACTAGACCATTTATCCAGAATATATAGTAGGAGAAGAAGCACATGCCATTGAAGATACCATGCCCGATGCACAATTATATAGGTTACAATACATGCCATCATAATTAGAGGACATTGATGTCTTTCTATGAACATGTATGGCACCAGAAGGAATGAAATCCTTAGAGAAGAAACAACTTGCTATACGTGTGGCACCCTATATGTTGATTAGCGGTGACCTATACAAGTTAGGTTGGGATGAAGTATTATGTCATTGTGTACTAGAACATGAGCACATAGATATCATGGAGGAAGCTCATGGTGGTATTGTAGGTGGCCACTATGCAGGTGATGCCACTACTTACAAGATTCTACTCATTGGATTATGGTGGGAGACCCTGTATAAATATTGTAAGGCATATTGCAAGGCTTGTGATCAATGTCGTGCATCTTGGGAAACTAGGTCAATGAGATGAAATGCCTCTAAGACCTATTACTAGTGCAGAACCATTTGAAAAATGGGCTATCAATTTTTGGGTCCTATTTCACTAGTTGTGCACAGGAATGGATCACGCTATATCATCACTTGCATAGACTATCTGACAAGGTGGGAAGAAGTAACCTATAAAAATTATATAGTGGCTACAAAACCAGTTCTCTATGGGAAAATATTATTACAAGGTATGGATGTCCTTTGATTTTGACTAGTGATAGGGGCACACATTTTTTGAATGAGACAATCAGGATATTATTGGATGAGTTTATGATTGCACACCATAATACTACACCCTATCATCCTTAGGATAATGGAACTACTAAGGCTTTCAACAAAAATTTGAGCTAGACATTGACAAAAAAATTGTGATGTTGGAAGAAAGGATTGGGATGATAAAGTGTTTTAGTGCTTTGGGCATATCAAACAACATATAAAAGGTTGAACAAATCCACACCATTTTAGTTAGTGTTTTTGTGCGAAGTAGTTCTTCCTATAGAATTCATGCTACCTTCTTTGTGTATTACATGTTGTGGAGGTTTAGCTGATGAACAAGCATTAGAAGAATGGATTGAAAAGTTACTCAAACTAGATGAGAGATGCACAATAACACGTTGGAGTTAAAAAAATAAAATTCTAGGCATAAAGCATGGCATGATAGGCACATTAGGGATAAAAAGTTTGAGATTGGACAAATGGTGCTCATTTATGATTCTAAGTTTTTGTCATCCAAGAAAACTCAAGGTACATTGGTTGGGGCCATATGTTGTCACTCACATACTTGAAGCAAATGCTTTTCAATTAGAGGCTCTTGATGGAATATGGCTACCTGGGTACTTCAATGGGAGTAGGCTGAAGCCCTATTATAAATAAGTCTTCTTGGTGTTTGTAATAAGGAAATGTTTCCATTTAGCTTAGGTTTTCAATTCTACATTTCCTTAATGTATTTCCTTCTTCGTCACTATGCTTTGTTAATTTAGTTAGTTTTTGTGTAATAAAGAACATTTGCAAACTAGAAGCTAATTATTATTTGAAGAATTTTTATGCACAAAGGAATTGCACATACCATTAGTGTGGAGTGGTTATTGATATCTAGGTATAAGACTATTGAAAATAAGTACACATGAAAGGAAAAAACTGCTATGGGTGCTATTCAAGTTGGAGAATTGTAAAAAAAAGAGATTGCTTCTAGAAACAAAGACCATAGGTGGAGATGGATCAAGAAACAAGTATAACGTGAGGTAAACAGGGGCCATGGGAACTAAGAAGGAATGTAAAATGGTGAGGTACTCAGACAGCATAGAGGCACATCTTGAAGAAAATTCCATGACTAGAAGGTAGGAAGGCGTACTAGAAGGTTATAGCTTGGGCCAAAGATGTACCACATGGAAAGAACAAAAATGGTTGTTTAATGAGAAGATTGTTGGTAGGTGAAGGATTAATAAATGCACTAACTTTTTGAAAATATATATAAGGACGGGATGCGAGTTCATTTTTACCATTGCAATTGCAAGAATTTGAAAAGAGCTAAGTGTAAACGAGCCGAGTGAATCATGTGGAGGTGTAAAGAGTGTGAAATCAGACGTGGAGAGAAGATTTGTGTGTAGAAGAAGCTTACATCCCCATAGGTGAATTGTTTGAGTGAAGAAAATGTGTTACTGAAAGAGCTAGGACATGCAATTTCCACTAGGGCATGAAGATTTGAACTAGGGTTTTAAATTTCTTGTTATAGAAGATAGAAAGGAGAGATTTTCAAATGGTGCCGAAGAAAGAACCTACAACAGGAGTAAAAGGGAAGAAGAAGGTCAAAGTGGAAGAAGAAATTACTCCGAGAGTAATTTCTCAGAAATGCAGTATCCGAAGGGTGTGATTTTGGGACAAGAATGGGATTCACACATCTGTAAATGTAATATTAGTGATTATAACCATCACACATCATTTAATAAGAAGGAATTAGATGTGTTGTTGAGAATGAAAATAAAAAAGTGCAAAAGTAGAAGACATGCCAGTGTATGATGACACTAGAGAGAAGTTACTAAAGCATATTGGAGTCTACCAGTTATACGAGCTGCCATACTTTGGAAAATATGAACCATTGTATCGATGGTTGATGAGTAGAGTCCATGAGGAATTCTTCTACTTCGTCGGATGGAGGGTTAGAATCACATCTTCCTTAATTTAAATAGTGATAAGATTAAGGGCCTCATGAGCAGATATAGAGAGTGACTTAACAAATAAAGCAGTGATCTTGGAGATAAGGAAGGAGCTTGGATATACCAAGGGTCCATGTGGCATGGACATTTATAAATTGAAGAAGTACCTAGTGGTATAGGCAACTACACATCTGATAACAAAGTTGAATGACCAAGAAAGGTGGTCGCAGGTGAATACAATGTGGTTACACATTGCAAGGAAAATGTCTCAAGGAGTGGTCTACAATATTGGGGATTACATAGCAAAGACGATCATTGAAGAAGTGCGTATAGGTGACAAAATTAGTTTTGGCACTATTTTATTGTCTTTGGTGTTTATGGAGATTGGAGTGTTGATGGGCCAAAGGAAAATATTTGGGAGTACCCCACGGAAAATAAATATCTAGCGGAAAGATTTGATAAGTACTTATGTGAAGGGACCATGAGTGGTCCATTTAAATAGAGGGCAGAGATGTGGTATGATAGGCTCCACATGGAGTTTGAAGAGGAGTGGCGCATACCCAAGGAGTTACCTTCAGTGGTGGGTAAGGCAATATAGTTTATGGTCTACCAACACTTTTGCATTGTGATTTACGATGAAGGATGGATCTTGGAGCCCTTAGTGAAAACTACCATATGCCTTCACAACACACTACTTATAGGCATCAGTTCACCTTGGTTCATAGATGTGTGCCACCTAAAATTCATCACAGATAAGGTAGATTGTGATTACCACACCCTAAGAAAAACATATGTATATCTAGGATAGACTACCTACATTGAGAGGCTTATCTCAGATGTAATAAACATGAAGTTGGTAAGCTTAGCATTAGGATATGTTGGAGCAATGCTTGTGTATCTTCAACTCAAGCCCAAGATGGAGAACAACAAATATGTGGAAAATGAGTTTGCACTTCTAAGGCCACCTAAGGGTAAGCATACAGTAGAAAATGTGCCAACTCCATAGCCTACAGAGACTATAGTGGTGGATGAAGAGGAAGATGAATGAGAAGATAGTGGTGGCCTAGAGCATAGAGGATGAAGGCAGCCTTCAGATAAGGTAGAAACGAGTGCGTGACTACACCACCTCGGGTGCAAGAAGGAGGTGATGAGGATCTAGATGTAGTACAAGGAGAGTGCCATTTCAAAAGGGTATTCAGAAGAACTAGAACCCAAGGTGCTACACCACAATTAATGTGAGATCACCTCAACTCTCTCCATAAAAGGAGATAGCTAAGAAGAGAAGGAGAAATTTGAAGCTAGATGAGGAGGAAGAGTCGAGGAGAGTGTGCTTGAATATCCTACACCACCAGAGGACATAGAAGAGCCAAAGGATGAAGAAATGAAGGATGGAGAAGGAGTAAAGGAGGTAGATAGAATAATGCAAGAGACTACTCAGAGCATAGTAAGCCAAACTCCAAATCTTGATGCTCAAGTTCCTAAGGGCCGAGGTCGAAGAGGAAAAGTGGAGAGTATACTACACTAGTCTAGGCTACGCTAAGGACACAAGTAAAATTTTCTACACCCATTTCTAAAGCATGGTGGGCCTTAAGGAATTATATGGATGGGAGTTGATGGATGAGGAAATGGCCACCATGCACGTAAGAAAATAGTTTTCTTGGTCAATGCAGACACATATGGACAAACCATACTTTGACATATGTGAAGAATCTTGTGTATCAAGAAGATTAAAGAAGGAACCTCAGGCAGACACATAATGGTAAATCCTACTATTATATCGATGAATAGGTAAGTAATGCCTTGGTGAAGGTATCTATAGAGGTGGCAAGGAGGAATGTGGATAAAGCTATAACTATTAGGGCATTGAGGGAAGAGATTAAGGCCAAGGATGTAAAGATAATGTGCTTGAAACAAGAGAAGGACTTAGAGTAGAAAAAGAATGGGGTTCTTATTGGCATGGTAGAGGAGATTGGGGATCACATCCTCTAAGCAAGACCACACTTAGAGCCCAAGGTGCCCAAAAATTTCCCTTTAGCTATGCACTATGTGCACACTTTGGTTGATATGGTGCTTGAAGAGGACCAGTTAAAGTTAGTGCCAAAATACCCTGAATAGGAGGAAGAGAGGGAAAAGGCTACAGTGATTGGAAAAATTTCATCATATAAGGCACTGCTTCAAACCCTTCGAGAGGAGTTGAAGAAAGTAGATCAAGCATTGAATATCTGCACAGCTCGGAAGCAGTCATCAGAATAAGAACAATGGTAGAGGACAATGAAGTCCTAAAATCTATGAAGGATGAAACATTGGGATGTGTGGGGAGATTTGAGTGGTGAAGAAAAATTGTGAGGCCCTTGTAGCAGCCCAGGGGCCCCACAAGAACAAATTGGATGAACTAGGAAAGCTTATAGCTTAGAAGATGGATCTGTTGGAAGGGAGAATGTCTGTAATGGCTAACATTATGTTAGTATTACAAAATGAGAAGGGAGACATTGTGCAGGATGAGCTAGAGTCTATTGCAATGAATATTCTAGAAAATGCACAAGCCGCATTGAGTGAATGATAAACATTAGAGGTAGAGATAAAGGAAGAATATCCTAGAAATGATTCTTTCAGTTTGAAGCAGAGGATACTGCTAAGTAAATCATTCTTTTGTATAGAAAATTCTTTACTAGCTTCCATTTATGTTCTTTCTATTCTTTGAACATTCAAGAAGTAACCATTGTCGGGGAGGTAATGTAGTTAGTGTGGGGTAATGTTGAGCGAGACAATGCATTGTACTTAGCAGAAGGCATACTGAGAAGATTCATGCAAAAGAGTAGAGTGCATTCAAAGGCATGGGAGGATTGGAAATGCATCACGTGGGGATGACAAAGAAAGATTTGGTACTTAGCCATTTTCATGGTTATGATCTATTTTTGGAAGGTGGTGTTCGGAGCACAAAAATGGGATGAAGACTTGTGTGACATGCATCGACTATTTTGGAAAAGCGACTATGGAGTGCCTTGCATGAATACAGACTAAAGATAGAATTACGATTGATAGTTAACTAGGAGAGGTCCATTGTTATCATTTTTTCATGTGATCCTATTATTGTGAAGGCACATGACTATTCTTAGCATGCGACCTATTTTGGGATTAGATAAGTGGTGAAGGGAAAGTCCCCACCCTTATAAATATGTAATGAACTGCATAGTATAGGATATATATGTAAGAACTGGATTACTATGAGAGTATGTTATCAGAATTGTTATGTGCATGAGCATATAATGCTATTATTGTAAGAAGCTTCTATGTATTCCTATGTTTTTATATAATGGAGTGTATTTTCTGAATCAGAGTATTAATCCTAAGTATAATTGGCTCTTGCATGCTTGATTTCATCATGGTTATCATTTAGTCTATTGTTCTCTAGAATTAGATCTATACATGCATTATAGAATGATGTATTAATTATGGATCTGAATGCATTAAGTATTCATCATGATAACATCTTGCAACAACAACCCTAAAGAGAGGCTTGGTACCTTTACGCACTTCAGTGATTGCTCAATCTAAATTTGCGTGATGTGCCATTGCACTGGGATTTTTCTTGGTAAATTCTAGGTTACATCGATTCTGATTTTTCTACTATTGGATTCCAATTTCCCTTTTATTGGACTCCAATTTTGCTATTACTGGATTCCAATAACGTAATTAATGGATTCCAATTTTTCCACTAATGGAATCCAATTTCTAAATCTTGATTTTTGGATTTCATTTTCACTATTTTAGGATTTATATTTTGTTATTATTTTATTCCCCACATAATCCTCGTGGCGCTAACTTACATAAGCCAAGTGGACGCTAACTTACATGATGAAAGCGCATACCTAGTGGTGTCAAAGTTACATCTACCCTTCGCCACTAAGTTACATCTACCTTGCGGCCACTAAGCTACATAACCCTAGCGAGTCACTAAGCTACATAAGCCTTCCAACCACTAATTTAGATAAGTGGATGATAAGCTATATAATCCTTGTAGTCGATAAGACACATAAGCATAACAACTGCTAAGATACATCTTTTCAACACTTATTTGATCAGTTTTATAAGGAAATCATTGAGACAGAAATTAGTATTCGTTAGGGATTTAAAAATAGAAGATAATCCAGATAATGTGAACTAATTTTATGCTTTTCTATTCTATAAATCATACAGAACAATAAAGAGTTAAGAATTACGTTAAACATGTTGTTTTGAAACATGGATTTCATGGTTTATTTGTTCCTACCCATGGCAGGTTACTATACCTTTCACCACAACTTATTAGTTCTTTTCATATCCTCCAATCAAAGACATTTATTTTTTCTAGTGTCTATATTTCAAATGTTGGAATATAAATTAAACAATTTCATAATTTTAAAAAATAAAAAAATGATTTATTTGATTTTCTATTGGTTACTTTTTCATGATAAGACACATTATGGGTCATATTCAAGTACATCTTTTTCAATAATATTTGAAGGAAAATCTTCAATTAACAAGTGTGTAGACACCAAATTTGTGTCTTACTGACACCCCTGTGCCCGCATCTCATTCCGCAACCTAACCTTATCACCTAAACCTTACACAATTATTTATTAATTACCTTATAATTAATAAATCCACATCTCCATACCTGCCACCTTATTTCGCCACCTCATCATGACCTAGTCCTAACTCTAAACTAACCTAATTAAGACCTATAACTTAGTCTACATCCACACCAATGACTAATTACTCCTCACCCCACACCTGAAAACCAACCTCATAATGACTTGACCAAGCCCACTAACGAGAAAAGGAGGGAAAGTTGGCTATTTTACTAAAAATAGCCCACTTTGACCTGACCGAATCCGGTTCCTACTCGACCACCGTGCATTACGTAACCACCATCGGTTCCCTATAAATGACCTCTCCCGACCAAAAAAAAGGTGTGGGATTTTCATTGATCCGAATCGAAGTCATTAGAAGAATCGGAATTTACTTGGCCGAGCAGAGATAAGTGAAGGAAAGAGAGGAGTTTGCGAGAGGAGGACATCAAGCCCTGCATGCAACCGAATAACCAGAGCCCGGTGACACTCATCCAAGCATCGAGAGGAAGAGATAGCTCATCTTGGATTATCGAGACCATCCTACCGAACTCTCGCCTTCGTCATCACAAGTCCTTGAGCTGTATCTTCATTAGAACTAGTAAGTAAGTATTATACGTTGTTTTAATAATATTTCTTGGACTTCGAATCACAATAATTACAAGTCTACTCCCGAGATCACTAACTAGTAACACTCTCCATCTAACTTACATTCCTCTACCCCTACATTGCCTCAAGAACAACCCCATACTCTCGAGTCCTCTCCATCACACCTCATTACCTATCCCCAATCATTTTACCAGCCTTATAAACACCATAGCTATCATATAACCATCTTATAGCCAACCTTCACCAAACCCCTTAAATCACTACCCCTACCGATATCGGTTATCATCAATGCGGCAGATCGGTGACGGTGACGACATCGGTCTTTGTGATTCAAAACCAAGACCGACCTTTTCTCTATCGTTTCAACAAGGTAAACAAATTGTAATTGGACAATAGCTTATTTGTTAGAATTTGTGTTAATTCATATTAGCAGGGGAACTGACCACCTTCAAAAGGAAGTCTCATATTTCCTGGGCCCAAGGCAGTTCCCTCACTTATTATCTAATTAGAATCTGGTGGTCTTGTATTCTTACTTGCAGGTAGTCCTTCCCAGACAAAAAGGAGTTCTTTGCAATCGATTTGATCTCTCTCTACGGTACGCGCACACCCTCTCAACATTCAACAGGTATTCCTCCTAGCCCTAACCCTTATCTATTTCTCAAAGGAATGAAAGGATAGAAGCAACTCTATTCCGAGCGAAAACATTTCGTGTGAAAATTTTTGGCACACTCGGTGGGACCCATTTCGGGTTTCTTTCTTTCTTGCTTGCTTTCATATAGGGAGCACACTTGTTGTTTTCTTCTTCTAAAAATATTCACAAGATATTTTGTTATATTTGGTAAAAGAATTTGTCTTGCTTTCCCAGCTTTGCATTAGTGAAAGTCATCTTCTTTGCTTCATCGAATATCATTTTCGATTTGGGTTTAAAACACGTGCATCCCATTCTTGCTTGCTATTTTCAATTCTAGTGAACGTAGATTAAGTAACAGGTCGTACACGTGGGGGTGATTTCCATGGTATTGACAAGAAATTAATCTTACTTTCACTGCACAACACATACCGAATCACTTCATAATTAACACAACAGCTCAAAACATCCCCCCTTTTCCGCGGTATTCTCTCCCGATTGAGGTAACCTTATAAGCCAAAACAAACTTGACATTTCCCCTAAGTCTTTTGTTTAGGATTGACATCATCTTACATCTAAGGCATAAGCCCAAATTGATTAAAACTAATCCTAGGGTTAGTCTGTTAATTT
Source organism: Taxus wallichiana var. yunnanensis (assembly GCA_018340775.1). Lineage (NCBI taxonomy): Eukaryota > Viridiplantae > Streptophyta > Pinopsida > Cupressales > Taxaceae > Taxus > Taxus wallichiana. The sequence goes on from CM031240.1 coordinate 49,604,705, forward strand.
GCTTGTGCATCTTGCTTGTTTTTAGTTCTAGTTTCTCTGTCATACACTGTTTTCTGTGATCACTTCAGAACAGTTTGGTAGGCATACTAAGCACTGTTAGCCCCAAATCAGCAACTTCCTTCAGCTTCTTACACCGGTCCTATTCTACCGACATCGGTTAACTTACCGACGCAAGCGGTTACCATCGACCGACATCGGTTACTCACCGATATCGATTCTTATCTTTTCTGATTCCTAAAACTAGCAGCCTTCCAACTTCCAACATTTTGTTGCTACTTTTGTTCCTGATAGATTGCATCCTTACTGTGTACCCTTGTCCATGGTTGTTATCACTCGGAAACAAGCTGCAGCCATGGTTTCACATGCCTGCTCCGTGCCTTTGCCTGAATCACCTCCTGCACATCCTGTGGGGAATCCTACGGACACCAGCGAGGTTCCCAAAATCCATGTAGGAGATAAGGACTTTGCGAAATTTTTGGATGCTAATCCTAGCGATGTACAATACTATTTGTCTCATGCCCCTGACCATACGCCCGATGGTCAACTCCTCCTTGTTGGCATGCCTATTAGTATAGCTGCTCATTTAGCTCCTCTCCACTTGATAACTCGCTTGCCTTCGCATCCTTAGCCCCGTCTCCCAACTCGGGCGGCTTCAGGGTTCATACGCATGATTGGCTTTCCTTTGGTTAATCTTGGGCCCCACATATCATTACCGCTGACTGCTCCTACCTCGTCTCTCTTGCAAACTGCTCCTTTCATGACTTTCTCTCTGCCACCTATCCACATGAGCTTTCCTTCTCAAGCTCCACCCACCTTTTCATTTCCACACACGTATCCGGTGACCTCAACATCTTATATAGGACATCCCTATTCGGTCACCTCAACATATTCATCCTCCATACCTTATCAACATTTAACCCCACCATTGTCTAGTGGTGGCCCTTGGCCCAATCTACCTCCGTTTACCGCAACCGCACCATCATCTCATCCAACTACTGATTTAATCAAACAAATGATGGACAAAATGCAAAATCTGGAGGCTTCTGTTTCAGGAAGTCGTAGTGCCCTGACATACGAGCAAGTTTTCGGGAGCCTATCCACCCTTCTGTCCCCTTTCATTCATATCCCCCTCAATGGGAATTACAAAAATTTACTCGTTTTAATAGTAAGGAGGATCCTCAACAACACTTGTGATCATTTAGACATGCCTGCTATCTGATTGCTCATGACGATGCCTTACTACTCCGCACCTTTCCCATGTCCTTATCAGGACCCGCCTTGGAGTGGTACAGTGCTTTAACCCAGCACTCAATCTTCTCTTTTAACCAATTAGCCCAATCTTTCTTAGATCATTTCTCCATTAACATTGCCAAGAAAGTATCTATCACCGACCTCTATGCCATCCGACAATTTGAAGATGAATCTATCACAGATTTCGTTGGATGATGGCGGGGCCTTATCAACCAACTTACGTATGCCTTGCCTCAGGCCAAACTTATCAAACTCTTTACGCGGGCCTGCGCTAAGCACATTTCTCCTACCCTCCAAATTCAAACTTTCCACACATTTGACGAGGCCTTTACTATGGCTCGAAAACTAGAGATTCGAGCCTTAGAGGAAGAGAAATTGCGGTTGCGCAACAAAAACCCCAATTTCAACCCAAGATTCCACCAACAAACCTAACACCACCAATCCTCACACATCGACTGCTTCGAAATCAAAAGGAGTTGTGCACGCGGTGATGGTCAAATCCCAACCACCATCTAATACCCCGCCAAAAACCACCTATAAGTATAAAGTTGAGCCCATCAATTACACTCCCTTGGGAGAAACTTATGGTGTGATATTGGAAAAATTGCTTAAAGCGGGAGCTATTACCTTACCTCCTGTTAAACCTCACTCCGGGTTTGATTCCACCCACGCTATACCTTCTTGGTACAAATAAAATGACTTCTGTAACTTCCACCGCGTGAAGGGACACAGTCATGAAAACTGCAAGATGTTGAAAAACATAGTGCAGGAAATGGTTGATGCAGGGGATATAGCCCTCGATAATCCTAACGCCCCTACTAACCGAAATTTGAAAATTTTCAACAAACCATTCCCAAACCACTCTTCTAACAGTAACATAAACCAAGATATCTTAGCCGAGGAGAGTGTTCATGAAATCCATGCAGTCTTCGACTCCCAGCCAAAAGCCTCTATCGAAAAAATTCTGAATCAAGCCTCTTCACTAACGCAGGAACCCGAACCCCCTTCACCACCATCAAGACAAGATGAAATCCTTGCCATTCCTTTACCCATCAAGGAATTAACCACCCAGAGTTCTCTTCTCATAGATGAGCCTTCTTACACCACATCCTTGCAAGACTGTGAGCGGATGTTATCTAACTTATCTATTTCCCAAACATCTCCTTCTACCATTCTTGTTGTACAAGAGGAAGGCTCGCCACTTCTTTTGTCATCCTTAGACGAGAAACCTCTTGAACCGACATCACCAAATTCTTTAATCATGACGGATCCTCTCAAACATGCCCTCCTACCTATTAGTTCTTCATCACCTAAATCTTTTCAGTGACCGGTTGACCTCTTAACGCCCATTGATACAGTGCCTCATTTACCCCCTGTATCACACCCACAGTGGACCGGAATCACAACCCACCTTTCTTCCATACAAAAGTTCCTATTCACACGTGAGGATTGTCATCCCTCAGAAGATAGATGAGTCCTATGGGAATGTTTGAGTACGCCATATTCTACTCAAATGCAGATGACCGATCCAGACGCCTCTACCATATACCCGAAGTGTTTACAAAAGCTTAAAATGCCTATGTCCTCATCTTCACCCCCCTCATCTCTACCAAATACCTCATCCACCTCTATTAACCTAACCAAATCTTCCCCTACGCTTGGGACCTCACCAATACCCAGTCTAACACACCCACCTAAACGGTTAGATTTATCCAAAAGTAAAGCCATCCATCCACTTAGGAGATAGACTCAATCTCCTCAACCCCAACCTATGCCTCTATCACAACTAAAACCATCATCGTCACACCTACCTTCCATATTGGGACCTCATCCCTCCACCTTGCATCAATATATCATACCTCCTACGTTTTCTTTAAAACGACCTATGCCTTCTGCACCCATACAAAGATCCAAGGGTATATCAACACCGTCACCCCACATATCCTGTCCACCTATCAACCCTAAACAAATTCCATCATCAAAGGATTTGTTTGCTGTCACTCCTATTTCTCCATGGTTGTTTTCTGATACCACATCATCTGTGGCCTCATCATCTAACCAGCTAAACATAGCCTGGCCAAAGAAGCCACGTTTAGTTAAATCCCATTATCAAAACCCCTTGGCTAAACCGCCACCCATACAAATCAACCATACCCCATCATTACCAAAACCTACCCAGTCAATAGCCTCATCTTCCTCTGACTTTGACCCGCTCAAAGGGTCTTACGCCAAAATCCTTGCTATGTTGGTGGAGAATGCGACCATTTCCCTACCCCCACTTAGACCTTATGATCCATCTAAACCTCGACCTATAGGTTATGATGAGTCTAAAATTTGTGCTTACCACCGCACACCAGGACATGATGTAGAGGGATGCAAAGCGTTGAAAGCCATACTTCGTCAGTCACCTCTCTCAGATAGAAAGGTTAAGATAGAAAGGTTAAGAAAGACAACTTACGAAGGGAGAGACCTTTAGCTTCAATTCCCTCTCCTATACCACCTGTCCCCGTCTCACCAAGGTCTATCATTATTACAACCCCACCTCTCGAAGACCATGACTTATCCATACCGTCTTCCTCCTCTCGTGTTCATGAGATCAATATGATTAGTGTTGCTACTCGAGGGTAGAAAAACAATGGGAAAGCTAAAGAAAGCACACCTGCGGCCTCTCTTTCTCTGTCCACCATCCCGATCGCACCACCACCTAAAGTGGTTATTGTGGACCCGCCTACCCCATCTCTAATGGAGTTTCCCACCGAACCATGATCAAACAGCTTCACCAATCACCTGTAAAAATGACACTGTATGATCTCATTCAGACCTCTGAATCTCATCGACAAGCTCTCGTTGAAATCCTCCAAGGGATAGAGGTATTGCCTAATGAAACCTTGCCTGTTACCTCCATTCTAACACCCAATCACGTTGCTTCACTCACCAAACAACCTATCTCCCCAACCACTTCGCTCTTCATGCACAGTGCAGTGTTGCCGTCGGTTTCTCGAAGATGAAATTGTCGACTTTGGTGCAGAAGATCCTGACCCTGCTCTTTTCATCTCAGCTTATGTCCGGGACATTCGGGTGCGTCATGTTATGATTGATGGGGGTGCTAGTCTAAACATCATCTCTTCAAAATCCTTCCAACAAATGAATATCCCTTCTAGTTGCATGTGTGCCAACCCCATCATGTTGCGGTCATTCAACGATGCTATTACTTCTACCTTAGGCACCGTGATCCTTAACATTCATGTAGGGCCACGCACTTTACCCGAACTCTTCTATGTCCTTGAGGGAGAGTTCCAATACAATATGTTGTTAGGCCACCCTTGGATCCGGGCTATGGGATGCGTTCCCTCCACCTTACATAGATGCATAAAATTTGAGTATGAGGGGAAGTCCTACACCGTAAAAGTTGATCCTCCCCCCTTCAAAACCTGTAATATGTTATATCACCCTAATGATGTGCTTGTACCAGTTAAAGACACCCATTCATCAACCCAACCATCCACTTCAACCACACCTCTACCATCCACCTCAACCGCACCTACACCTTCAACCAATGAAACCGCCATCGCAAATACCACTTCCTTTTCCACAGACAACATCCCAACCTCAGACCCCTTAGTAGATGTTTTTCAATGCCTTACACTGGGGGAGTATCACCTATATAACATTAGTTCTTTCCATACCCCACAGGAGTACGGACAGTTACATGCGCATCCTACCTATGACCATCACGTGGGGGAGGTAATCTCTTACGGACCACCTAATTACCGCACCAACCTAACGTATGGGGGTGTCGACGCATCCTCCGTTACCCCTGAACCTCCCTTGGTGTGGTTCCCTTCCAATCCGATTTCCAATACCTGACAAATTGTCATTTCACCCTCACCTTCTTGACTCGCTGTGCTTGGAAAGGCTTTGGTTTTGGTCTTTATGAACAAGGCCGACATACAATCATTCCCTGTGACTACACGTAAACATAATGATCGTAGTGGTCTCAGATTTCTGAAACACTTACACCGGAGAAACCTCATGTAGTTGTATCTAGAAGATGATGACGTCACCCCTACCAAACCATTATCACCCATTTTTCCATCATCACCACAGTCGATTTGAATCTATCCCTCCTAATTTTTTTTTTTCATAAATGCTATCTTCTAGGTCCTCTCACTTATCAACGTGATAATGAGGATCCATCTTCTCTTCCCCTTCTATATCCGGACATGATCGAAGAGGATTCACCTTCAATTAATGTTGTTGAGTGCTAGGATGACAACTCCATCCTCACTTACCTTAGTGCGGATGACTCTTATATTCAACGCACTTACAATCTGAAACTCAAACCATGTTGAATGAGTCGATTATAGAAATCAACATCCACATAGAGGATGATCCTCACATAGTGAAGATTGAGACAATCTCTTAATGCATCGGAAAAGCCGCCTTTACTACCTTTCTCCATACCCGCAACCAAGCTTTCGCTTGTCCTACGCCGACATGCCAGAATTGATCCTCGACATTGCTTTGTCCATAACATTGCCCTAAAACCGATTCCAAAACATTCAAAGAAACCGAGAAAAATGCATCCATGCATTGCCCTCTTGGTCAAAGAAGAGCTTCAATGACTCCTTTCTGTTTCCTTCATCTTACCTATTGACTATCCTCAATGGATTTCTAACATCGTACCTGTCACTAAAGCGACGGGGGACTTCGGATATGCATGGATTTCCGAGACCTTAACCTCACTTGCCCCAAGGATGACTTCCCCCTCCCAAGTATTGATCAACTTGTTGATCTCTTTGTGGGCCATGAGATGCTTTCTCTCATGGATGGATTTTCGAGATCTGATACAATCAAATTTTCGTAGCCCCGACCGATCAACATAAAACTACCTTCATAACTCCTTGGGGAACCCTTCTATTATCATGTCATGCCGTTTGGCCTTAAGAATGCTTTGGTGTGACCTATCGGTGGGATATGACTTACATTTTCATGACATTATGCACACTATCCTTGAGGATTATGTCGATGATCTTCTTGGAAAATCTAAACATCGCAGTGAACATCTCGATGTTTTAACCATTATTTTCGATCGCCTGTTACAATATTGTGTTCGTCTTCAACCAAAGAAATGTGTCTTTGGTGTCCTTCGAGGAAAAACTTCTTGGTTTTATCATCTCTTTTCATGGCATTGAGGTTGATCCATCTAAAGTCAAAGCTATCCTAGAAATGCCCCCACCTACTAACCTCAAACAATTGCGTAGTTTGCAAGGTAAACTCCAATCTATCCGGTGTTTCATCTCCCAACTCTCGGATCGATGTCAACCTTTCCATCACCTCCTTAAAAAGGACATTGCCTTTCAATGGAGTGAAGAGTGCCACCAAGCCTTTGAGGCTCTCAAAGCCTATCTCTTGCCACCTGTGCTTATCCCACCTCAGGACGATCGCCCTTTCTATCTTTACCTTTTTGCCACCGACCATCTTTGTCAGGAGCCATGCTCACACATCATGACTCGAGCATCGAGAACAAGCCATTTATTATATAAGTCATACTCTCATGGATTACAAAATTAGGTATACACATGTAGAAAAGTTGTGCCTAGCCCTATCATTCGTAGCCACCAAACTCCGACACTACCTCCTGAATCACAAAACTTTTTTCATCACCAACACGGACCCCATTCATTATATATATGCCAAACCACATCTAAACCAATGCATCGCCCGATGGCTTATGCTCCTCATTGACCTCGACCTTGAATTTATACACCAAAATCAATAAAAGGACAAACTATCGAGACCAACTCATGGAAGCCCCTTCACCTCGGGGAACAATTTACCAATTTTAATTTCCCGATGAACTCATCGCCACTCTTTCACTCGGTGAGGAGTCGTATCAATGACCCTCTTCTTCGATGGATCCAAATGCCAACGTGCAGCAGAGGAGTTGGCATTTTTCTCATTCCTCTTGACGTTGAGCCTATGCCTCTTTCATTCGGCTCGATTTCCCCGCACTAATAATATACAAATGGAATACGAGGCCCTTGTTTTGGGTCTCCGTGTTACATTACACTTAGGTGTCAAATCTATCAATATTTTTGGTGACTCTCAATTGGTAGTCAATCAAGTTATGGGAATTTACCAATGTAAAATGAGGAACTTCAAATGTACAAACATTACGTGGATTCACTTTTAACCTTATTTACTCATTATTCTATCCAAACCATTCCCGATCCACTAACAAATTTTTGGATACTATGGCTTTCTTAGCCTCACAAATTCCTGCCTCACCAACTGACTCTGACATATTCGTCTTGGTCCAACAACTCTTTGCCCCATCTTACTCAGCCCCGGTTGTTTGTATGATAAATAATGTGTCTTCTAATTCACAGGATACCTGGTATCACCAATTTCATGACTACCTTACAGCCTCTGTTCTCCCACCTGACCTTACTAATAATGGAAAACATGCTTTTCTTAAAAGTGTTTCTTGTTATGTCATCATGGGGGGACTCCTCTATAAACGTGGCTTTGATGGCATCCTCCTTCGATGTCTAACCGGTGCGGAGGTCACCTATACCATCCAACAAATCCACGACGGTATTTGTGGCGGACATTTTAGTGGCCTGGCCATGGCCAAATGGATCCTTCGCCTAGGCTATTATTGGCCTACTCTTAATAACGACTACTATGAATATGTTAAGCGTTGTGTTATGTGTCAACAACATGCCAACCTTCAACATACTCCTAGCCATCCGCTACAGGTCACACGAGATCTTTGACCTTTCTCGCAATGGGGTTTAGACCTTATTGGTGAGATTCACCCACCCTCTTCGCAACGTCACCATTGGATAATCACAGCAACCGAATATTACACTAAATGGGTGGAAGCCATTCCACTCATTTCAACCAAAAAGGAAAAAATCGTAGAATTCATTAACCATCACATTATCTGTCGTTTTGGCGTTCCTCATCGCCTGATAACAGATAATGGAAAATCTTTCAAAAATAAGTTGTTACAAGACCTTTGTGACAACTTTGGTATCAAACTTAGCTTCTCATCACCTTACTATCCACAAGCCAATGGTCAAGCTGAATCTTCTAATAAAACCCTAACCAAAATCCTCATGAAAGTTGTTAACGACTCTGGAAGAAATTGGCATGATCACATCCCCTTTGCCCTTTGGGCTTATCGTACTAGCATTCGTACCTCCACTAATGCCACACCATTTTCTTTGGTATATGGTACCGAGGCTGTCTTGCCTCTCGAAATACAAATACCCTCCCTAAGAATATCTCTTCAAGATATTCTCACCAACGATGATTTCGCCAAGAGCGGTTAGCCCAATTAGAGCTTCTTGATGAGCGTCGTCTTACAACTCTTGACCACCTTCAAATCTATCAAAAATGCATCAAGCGTGCTTATGATAAGCGACTTCATGAGCGTACCTTTAAGGTTGGTGATCTTGTCCTCAAAGAGAATCAACATGTAACCAAACTAGAAAAGAGAAAACGTGGAAAATTTGCTCCTAATTGGATTGGGCCTTACATTATCATGCATATTTACGGATCAGGCACTTACCATTTAGCTTCAGCTTAATGGTAAACCTGAGCTTGAACCCCTTAATGCCTTGCATCTTGACCATTCTACTGTTGAATTTAGTGTTATATCACTTCTTATCTACCTTGCGCTCATCCCTTGAGCTCATTTACTACCTCATACACTTTTGTTCCATGCATCTCAAAATAGAATCAAACTCACATGGTTTGGTCATTACCTCCTCTTAAAGATGCCTTCCCCTTTTTAGTCTGGTCCATGACTTAGAAGTATCAAAATAACAAGTTCTCAATTGTACACTTATGGGATATTCTTGAGTCAAACTTCCTACAAAACTAGATGCTTCATGCCAAACGGACATCTAGACCTCTAAGTTATACATAGACTGCTCCCTCGAAGGACAGCTATGCACAAAAATCACATCTGCTACTATAAATAGACTGCTCCCTTGAAGGACAGCTATATAAAGTCAGCCTTTATCAGAAGCTTCTCACATTGATCCGCTTCGTGAAGACCTCAAGAACAAAAAAATACATATCCCATGTAGACTTCCCACATCGATCAATCTATATCCAAAAAAAAATAAAAGCAGTATTTCAAAGCACTTTTGAGTCATGGACTTGTCTATTTAGGTTTGGTTCTCTTTCGTCAGAATAATCACCTTATAACAAGCTCTCAAGCACCCCGCCTATATCAACCACCTCACCTCACCATTTGTCAAAGCAACAAAACTCAAGGGACGTGACGTATATCCGATATATTGTGATTATACAACTCTTTTCACCTATCGGCTTCTCGCCTATGCAAGGTACCTAGGGATTCAAGCTCATCCTATGTTAATATGTAGTTTGTTTAGCTCTTCTCAACTATGGGACACTTTTGCCTCTTTTGCTCGACTCTAGGATTGTGTGTTGACCTTAATCGGGACATGATTCCCTACTACTTGGGTAGCTAAATTTACGCTATCACCAATACCTTACCAACACCACCAACATTACCCTACCAACATCAAATTTTTACCAACCAACAAATTGCCTAACCACAACCAAATTGCCTGAATTCACCTCTCCCTGGTTCTAAGGGAGAACTACATCGGTCTGAGGCCTCTCCTTGCTTTTGTGCAATGGGCTATGTAGGCAGCACTTTGGAGACATGGGGTCTCCCAAGGTTAGCTCGACCATCCCCTACCATACCCTATCATGTGTTGTAAATATAAATATTTTTGTGTATTTCTATTTTGACAACATTCATCTTTATCCTTTTTCAAAACAAACAAAAACAACATTCAAAACACAACCATTCTTATTATTATCATCACTCAAAACAACATACATATTTAGTTTTATTTTAGATGTTAAACAAATACATCTTCTCTATCATCGACTCACAGGTCGGCATCCTTATTTATTCTTATACTCCTATGAAATTCACTTAGACCCTTGCGCCTCCTCCCGAATCAGGTGGTGATCGTGATCGTCGATGCCACTCACTTGGCCTCTCCATCCTCAAAGGTGCCACTGCTATTGGTTCCTCCCACTGATCCGCCAACATCTCCTGTAACATACGAATACGTCCTCTCACGTGGAGGAATCTTGCCTCAGTCTCTCCACTCGTAACTGTGAAACCTCTAACAATCCCATTGTCTCATTCACCTGTGTTTGAAGCTGGTGAACCAAATCTGCGAGACGATCTCTCTCCGCTGTAATCACGGCTATGTCGGGATGCTCACATGCACCTCGTGGCTCTGCTACCCACCATAATCTATAGGCCTCTGTCGTTCCCGCATCCATTACCCTACGATCAGCTGCTATCTCTTCTGGCCCTTCTGGAGGTGTCGGCCAGGGAGGTGAGAATGTTGCCTCGCGTCGATCCTCATGTATGGTCTATATGTCATAGGTATATCCTGAATGAACCCAAATTGTCACCGCACACGCGATCTAGAGGAATCCTCTCGTACTCACCTGGCCTGTGCCCTACGATCCACCTCAATCGCTCTACACCCCTCAACTCCTCAGCTATGTTCTCTGTCACCATATAGTTCCCGTAAGGCCTCCAACAAATATCCGCAATCGTCACCATCTCCCATACCTACCTATAATACTTGATGTCATCTATCACGGCCTGGGATCTCGCCTCTTGTTCTGTCTGGACCCATCGATTGAATCTCAACCTCTGCACTCTGTCTCTCTCACTATATGCGGCCTATGCACACACAAACAATGTGCTCATAGGCCCAACAATGTAATAAGTATGAACAATCCAGTGTCGTCTTGTGTTTTCACCTGCAAGCCCATAAACCCCTGTATAACTCTGCCAGATATGTGGTGCCCATGCAAAATTCACGCTCATTTCTATCATTTCCCAAATAACACTCATCAATGCTTTTGGAAATCTTCCACCCTCCGCCTCGGTAATGCATAATACCCCACCGCTATCATTAATACCACTGCCAACCTTGTTTCCTCAGGGTGTGTTGCATACATTGTACCATAAGTGAATGTCAAACCTCGCTGTGTCAAATCTCATGCAGCTGAACCAAATACTGTTGTTATCGCTGCCCACCTAATGCTAGGCAATGCCTGATACACTGTTCTTCCTATCATTGGGAGCCTCAAAATCCTAAACACATCTTCCAACGTCACTATCATCTCCCCTGTTGGCAGATAGAAGGTATTCTTTTCCGGATTCCACCTCTCAATCAACGCCTGCAACATAGCATGATTACGTGTGATTCGTGAATAATAACAGATTCCACTTAGCCCCACACGGTTTATCAATGCCCATTCAGCTGGTGTTACATCCGCTCAGATTCTTGACAACAACGCTGGCACAGTATCATTCATCCTTAACCCTGCTTCCTCTGCGCATACATCAAAACGACACACAATTATTCAATAAATCAAATTCCCACGGGTTTTTTCTCACATTCTGGAAATTCCTACAGAAGATATCAGGTTATAGGTGCTTAGGTATCGGTTATAGATAACCGATACCGGTTTACTAACCGATACCGGTTATCTCTAAATGATACCGATCACTGTCAAAAATATACAGCCTGCTTAAACACATACACCTACGATAATTATTTTTGCCGGTTTACTCCTCTCTATACCTAAAACATACGTGAACACCCTGCTTACCTACCCCATAACACTCACTCTATCCCAAACCCTTGCCTATCACCTTTTCTTTCTCATCTCTACCCTCTTACCTTCTCTCATCCTATTCATCAAAACATGCAAGAATTAAAATACAACCAAACAGTTTACCTCTTGGGATGCAGCAGCTTGGGGTGGAACTTGTCTTCCCTCTCGTCCCTACCTGTTGGATGCTTCTCCTCGTTCAGCCATGTTCACCACCCTCTTCCAATATAATTTGCCTTTCTAACTTCTTAATCTCAGCCCACACTCATTTCACCTGTCTCTTTCCTCCTTATCACTCAATTCTTTCATGCAATTACCTGTATCAGTCATCAAACAGCATCGCATTCGCGTATTTAACTTGTTGCATGACTCTAAAAATAAGAACTCTAAAAATAAGAACTTAACCCAAGCTTTTCTATTTTTAGAAAAGCTCGTTTTGACATAACCGGTATCGGTTGCATAACCGATATCGGTCAACATGATACCGACGTCGGTTAGATAACCGATATGGCCACATGCCTCCTATTTATTCAATCTGGGCCTTTTCTTTATTTTTGCAAAAAATTTGTTGTTGCGCCCGCTTCTTTTCCTGCATAACTACACTATTATCAATATTTGCCATCAACATCACATCAATATCTCATCACAATTTCATCAACATCATCTATCTATAATAAAACAGCCATCAACAAAATACATCAAACCCATCAATATATACACCATTTGGATCAAACTCATCATCTACATACATTCCATTTCAAAAACCATCGATGAAATACATAAAACATTTTAAACACAGCATATGGATCAAAATCATCATCTATATATATATATCAATGTTTCAAATATACAACTTGCCCTGCATAGGGGCCTCTGTGATCTCAAAATAATACAAAGCCGGCACGCAGGCCGCAATCACTATCAAAATCTCGACTCGGCTCGCAGGCCGGTCTCTCATATCAAAAATATACTTGGCTCGCAGGCGGTATATACAACAAGATGAATAAATGAATGAATCATATGTGGGCACGCAGGCCTCTATATACATAACCGGTTCGCAGACCGGTGCCTATATCCAATGTACAAGAAAAACACCTATCTCCACTCTAGGGATGTCTCAGCTCTCCCCACCACCCTCAGCTCCTCTCCCTGCTGGTCCCTGCACTGGCTCCCACCTCCTCCCTATCACCGACCCACCGGCTATAGCTGCACCCCCTTGGGATCTCTGACTCCGAGAGGTCTCGGCTCTGTGTGCCACATATGGCTGATAGTCAGCCCTGGTACCATCAAGGACATCTTGATAATAGGCCTCCGCTCTCACCTCCATATAGTGGGCCCGTGCCACCAAAGCTGCTGGGGCTGGTCCCGACTCCTAATAATAATGGCCCCTATCCTACACTCCGGTACACCTGTGCCTGTGTGCTGTGCACGTGCATGTGCTATGGTGTGCTTAGCAGTGGTGGTGGTGCTATGGTCGTTTGTGCCTATGGTATGCTTATGGTTGTGCCTATACTTGCTTTTGTTTGCTCACAGGCTAAGCTGTCCTGTAATACCCGATCTATGCATGTGTAGCAGCATAAGCGCCCCTGTAATAACCGCACGGTCTAGGAGGCGGTCCCTCTCTGCTGTAACAGCTACCAAATCTGGTTGTGCGGGTTGTGTTATCCTCAGCTGCTCTCTGACCAGCCCACAACCAAAAATGAACCTGTACACCTGGCGTCATCCACTGTATCGTCGGCCAGCCTCTCTGCTACCCAATCTGGGTCAACGGGCTACGGAGCCGGCAGTGGGGCCTCTACATCATCCCTCGGTACTGTGGGAAGGGAGGTGGCTCATCCTGTCGCAGCCCCAACTACCGTCGTACCCTCTCTAAGGGTATCCGCTCATACTCTCCCGGCCTCCGTCCTGCTATCCAGAAAGTATACTGGATCCAGCGCATCTGTGCTCGGGCTCCTCCTCTCGGGGTGATGGCCTCTGTAAGGCCTCCATACAATATCCAATGCGGTCAAGCCCTCTAGCATATGACGGTAGTAAGCTACATCCCATCCTGCGAGCACCGCTCGTGGCTGGCCCACGACCCCCAACCATCTCTGAAAGCCATACCTATATATAACCTGTGGCCCTGGCTGCTGGGGCAGCCCTACTGGTCGAATACATATGATGTGCTCATATGCCCAGTAGTGTAACAAAAATGTGGAACAAATCCCAAATCACCTCATCCGGCGATAACCCCATAGCTCTCTGTATAGCTGCACCAGATATACTGGTGCCCAGGCATAGCACGTATGCTCCTCCACCATCTCATGCAGCACCCCCATCAAAGCCCGTGGGAAGTGGCCTCCCTCTGAGTCTGGGAGGGCGAAGCATGTGATACCTATCATCATCAACACGGCCAGCCGTGTCTCATGTCTGTGGGCGCGATAGATGTCCCCATAGGCGATGCTCATGCTGTGATAAGTCAATAACGTGGCTGCATCCCCAAATATCTATAGAATACTGTCCATAGCCATCTCCGCATCTACGGAATACTATGCCTCTCCCACGATCGGCAGTCTCAGGATGCGATATACATCCTCCAATGTAATAGTCATCTCTCCAGTAGGGAGATGGAACACATTGGTCGCCGGATCCCATCTCTCGATGAGGGCAACCATAAGGCTGTGGTCCCTCTCCACAGCCCTATACCACTGGACTCCACCGAGTCCCACCTCACGCATAATGGCCCAATGCGCTCCGGACACATGTGGCCACATCCGTCTTAATAACGGGGGCATCCGATCCCCATAGTCATTTCTTGACGTGCTGCACAAATAACCCACTTCATTAGACCTACCCTTTCAAACAAACTACTTTAACCCTCTATACCCCCTTTTACCCACCCGACCACACCCCGACTCTATAACACACACCTACACCCACCTATTTTACCCTAAAAACATCTACGATATCCCCTTTCCTTATCTCGCACCCTACCAATCACCTAGATCTACTCTCACCATTTACCTATGCCCCTACCAATTTAACACCTCCCCATTCATACCCAACACCTAATCTATCCTAACCGCACCAACCACACAACCGCCCCATTTCCCCCACCAATCACCTTACCTATCAACCTCTACCCCTCCCTCTTCACCCCCAAAACCCAAAACAACAACAAAACCAAACCAACAAAATAAATACACCTAACTACTCTTGATGGTAGTACGGTCACCCTTGACCGACACCGGTCCCCTACACATATTATACACTTGGTGTTTGGTCGACATACGACCAATGCCGGTCCACCAACAACCTGGCTTTCTCGAAAAATTCATGACCGAGGCCGGTCGCCTAGTGACCGACATCGGTCACTATCCACGGTGAGCCGAAACCAACGCGCGGCCCCCAAACCCATTTTTTCCTATTACTCCCCTTTTACCCATTGAAAAACCCTAAAAACCTACCCACCCTACCGTTTTAGCCTAACTAACCCACCTACCCTCTCCATTTTCCAAACAACTTCAATTTATTAATTATTTTATTAAAAACTTGGATTCCTACCCAAAACCCAAATCTAGCTTAACAACATTAAATTCGCATAATGAGAGGTTTCGAACCTACCGGTACGATGACACGTCATCGTGGTGGGATAGGTGGTGGCGGTCCAGCTGGTCCAGCACCTCCTGCTCCTCCTGGCTGTGCCATGGCTCTAAATCTCCTCTGCTGGGTCCTCCACCAATCAAATGCTGCCTCCTACTCGCTAGGCCTACCAACCACTCACTTCTCCACTCAAATAATGCCACCTCAGCCGACAAATTCAACAATCTCACTAAAACACCTCAGACAACTAAAATTGGTTTTCAAATTGACAATGTGACAATGACAGGCCGTATTTTTCTTTTTATAGGTTTTTGACCTATAACCGATATCGGTTATATTATGCCCTAAAGAACCGGTATCGGTCATCTAACCGATACCGGTCATAGAGAATCGATATCGGTTTAATCCCACCTTTTCCCCAATTTCTACCCTTATTCACTAGTCTCCCTTTCTCACCACATCGCCTATACCCTCCTTTGCTAAATAGCCTTTTTTGACTTCATTGGCCCAATTCAAGGCCACTAACCAACCATTTGGCCCGACCCAAGGCCGTAACCAACCATTTGGCCCGACCCAAGGCCGCAACCAACCAATCAGGCCCGACCAAGGCCACACCTAGCCATTTGGCCCGACCAAGGCCGCAACCAACCATTTGCCCGAGGCCAAGGCCGCAACCAACCATTTGGCCCGACCCAAGGCCGTAACCAACCATTTGGCCCGACCCAAGGCCACACCCAACCATTTAGCCCGTCGCAAGGCCATAACCAACCATTTGGCCCGACCCAAGGCCGTCACCAACCATTTGGCCGACCCAAGGCCACACCCAACCATTTGGCCCATCGCAAGGCCATAACCAACCATTTGGCCTGACCCAAGGCCGCAACCAACCAATCAGGCCCGACCCATGGTCCTCACCAATTATCGGCCCGACCAAGGCGCACCAATTAAATACCTCACCCAACACCAACAAATTACAATTTTATCCACCCATCATGTAGCTTTTTGTTCAATCAAGCTCACCTGTTCGTGTTTTAGCATGATTAGGGTACTTGACTTGATCAGTTGACCAACTTTGCCTAGACCAAGACCGTGACGTTTATCTCAACCAAACCAACCATTTGGTACTGCCGAACATGCCTAAATGTTCCTGTACCTTACCCGTTATATCCCCTGGAGCTACTTCCTATGCCTTGGATACCAGGATTATATCACCCTTGTTTGGATAAACTATCGACCTTTGCCTATGAATTGCTTGTTTTCTCTTCAAATCATGTACCCTGGTCGCACTATTGCATTTCAACATGCGTCTGCTTCCTTGGACTTACCCCACCATCTTAACATCATCTCAACACCATTTACCCTTTATCAACCCTATCCCTGATTTCACGCTACCTCAATCTATGATAGATTTGAGGGGGATTACCTATACCCTTAACAGGAGTAACCACTTCTTATTATTTGTCGTGTAACTTTACAAGATAAGCTACACAACAAGGGCTAATGTAGACACCAAATTTGTGTCTTACGACCCCCTGTGCCCCGCATCTCATTCCGCAACCTAACCTCATCACCTAAACCTTACACAATTATTTATTAATTACCTTATAATTAATAAATCCACATCTCCATACCTGCCACCTCATTTCACCACCTCATCATGACCTAGTCCTAACTCTAAACTAACCTAATTAAGACCTATAACTTGGTCTACATCCACACCCATGACTAATTACTCCTCACCCGCACCTAAAACCAACCTCATAATGACTTGACCAAGCCCACAACTAATCCCTCGGGAGAAAAGGAGGGAAAGTTGGCTATTTTACTAAAAATAGCCCACTTTGACTTGACCGATATGCAGTTCTACTCGACCGCCATCGGTTACATAACGCCATCGGCCCTTGTAAATGACCTCTCCCAACCAAAAACAAGGGTGGGATTTTCATTGATCCGAATCAGAAGTCATTAGAAGAATCCAGAATTTACTTGGCCGAGCAGAGACAAGTGAAGGAAAGAGAGGAGTTTTTAGAGGAGGACATCAAGCCCAAGACTGCAACTGAATAACTTGAGCCCAGTGACACTCATCCAAGCATCAGAGGAAGAGATAGCTCATCTTGGATTGTCAGACCATCCTACCTGAACTCTGCCTTCATCATCACAGTCCTTGAGCCTGTATCTTCATCAGGAACTAGTAAGTAATTCTTATACGTTCTTTTAATAATATTTCTTGGACTTCTGAATCACAGTAATTACAAGTCTACTCCCAGATCCACTACCCGGTAACACTCTCCATCTAACTTACATTCCTCTACCCCTACATTGCCCCAAGAACAACCCCCATACTCTCTGAGTCCTCTCCATCACCTCATTACCTATCCCCAATCATTTTACCAGCCTTATAAACACCATAGCTATCATATAACCATCTTATAGCCAACCTTCACCAAACCCCTTAAATCACTACCCCTACCGATATCGGTTATCATCCAACTGGTACCGGTGATAGTGACCGGCATCGGTCACTGTGATTCAAAACCAAGACCAGCCTTTTCTCTATTGTTCTAACAAGGTAAATAAATTGTAATTGGACAATAGCTTATTTGTTAGAATTTGTGTTAATTCATATTAGCAGGGGAACTGACCACCTTTGAAAGGAATTCTCATATTTTCTCGGGCCCAAGGTAGTTCCCTCACTTATTATCTAAATAGAATCCCCGGTGGTCTTGTATTCTTACTTGCGAGTAGTCCTTCCCGGAAAAAAGGAGTTCTTTGCAATCGATCTCGATCTCTCTCTACGGTGCGCACACACCCTCTTAACATTCAATAGGTATTCCTCCTAGCCCTAACCCTTATATCTGTTTCTCAAAGGAATGAAAGGATAGAAGTAACTCTATGGGGAATAGAAGCATTTCTGTATGCGAAACAAAGTGACACAACAATTATGACATATTTAACATCAACATTTTTAAGTGTACAAATGAATTGTTCTTCATTTTCAAAATAAAATATTAATAAGTACATGCCACCTATTCAAGAATGCATGATGTCATTATATTTATTTTTGGCTTATCAAACATGTCACACTCAATATTTTTCTAAATCATTTATCATAACTTTATTACATTTTAATTTTATTAATATTGTGAATTACAATTTCCCACTTCAATATATATTTATATATTATTAAAGACTTCAAACATTGAAACTAATTGTAACTAATTTATAAACAACATTTTAAAACTTCTCTTGAACAATATTTTTTACAATTTAATAGATTTATTGTTACAATTGAGAATAGAATATGTGTCACAAAGAATTATTCTTAAGCTCTGTGTACTCGTCACATTTGATGAATAAGTTGTTCTTGGTGATTGAAACATGGGGAAAATGTCCCACTTAATGAGACATGTGTGCAATATACTAGAATTTATCTCCAATTATTACGGATATCAATGCAATAGTTATGACACTACTTGGCAGTTGTTTTTGTTTTCTTGTATTTCCATTTAGTGTCCCTTTGTGTTTTCCTATATTTCCATTTACTTCCCTCCTCTCGCCATTCATCCAAGATTGTTTGTATCCATAATGGGTGCTCTTTGGGATTCCATGACATCAGTACAATTATCCCTTGTTTTCACTTTCTTCCGGGTTTCAAAACCATTAATTGTGTATGGTAGTCTCACTCTGCCATTGAATACAATACTTATTGTGATAATGAATAAGCTAGACTCCATTTCTCTGTGCAATGGAGTGTAGTTCTGGATGGATATACTAGTCCCTCTACAACTATCACACACCATTGGAGGGTAAATCCACATATGCTCCTCCTTCATATACAGAGTTCATTTTCAACTATATCCACACATAAAAAGAGAAAATTAGTAGCATGGCCACTTAAATCTTAAACCTAGTATAGATAATTTGAAAATGAGAAACATCAATAACAATTCCAAGGTTAAATCAAATGCTTGAAATCACAATGAAAAAATAAAAATAAACATCTCATATGAACATCTCTTAAACCTCCTTCAATCTAAATCTTAAACAAATGTAGAATTTGGGTAGCATTCAAGATAGTGTGTAAGTGATTGTTGTCATTTATGCCACATATCAATCTTAATATCATCATACATATACGACTATTTATGCATACCTTATTCAAATCAATAAATGTTGACATTGAAAATCCTATCCAAATTATACTCTAAGATAGATGTCATCTATTTTAGAACTTAACATCCTTGAATGGTGTTAAATTTGATGGTCGTTTAGATGTTTTCATGATTTTAAACATAACATACTTTCAAATATTTTATAGAACTGGCATGTGTGACTTGCATGTTTAAAAGGTGACTATCAATTTTATATAAAAAATTATTCTATATATTAAACATACTTAAAAAACATTGGTGATTGTCATTTATAAATTTTATAAGTAGTGTATAAGTGTGAATGATTACACTTAAAAGTGTCACTTTGGTCACACGTCTAAGTGTGATCCTCGAGTCACACTTATCTTGACTCGCACTTCTAAGTGTGAGTCTCGACTTGCACTTCTAAGTGCAAGTCTCAACTCACGCTTCTAAGTGCGAGTCTTGATTTGCACAACTAAGTGTGATAACTCACTTGTCAAAAAATTTTTGGGTAACGGTAATTTTTCAACACTTCCTTCAAAAATACAAAATAATGTTTATTTATACCAATTACTCTGTATAAATTTCATTATTTTTTTATAATTTATATATAAATATATATTAAAAATTGATGGTCAAATATTAAATATATATGTCACATTCGAATGCGTTTATTATAAATATTTTCAAGTATTCTATGGCTATAATCAACAAAAACATCTAAACAAGTGTCAAGAGTCACACATCAAAGTGCAAGCACAAGAATTAAGGGCTTTATTTTACCTGAATTATATAAGGGATTTTATTTACAGTACAAAAATTATAATATTAAATTCTTACATTAATTATTTACAATACCAAATGCAGTATTAATGATAACCATTTTGTAAGGAAAAATGCTAATTAATGTTACGGTTTCCTCAACATTAATTAGCCATTAAAATAAACTATGTAAAATTTTCCATTTAAAAGTACATGTGTCATTCAAAATATGTGCGCCTTTTTAGAGCATGTAAATGTTGTCAACCATTAATTAGCCATTTAATGTAAAGTAATGTAAAATCATACACATGCCCTCTTAAATTTGTGTGCCAATGAAATTAGCAGTTGGATTTGTTAGTTACATATCACTATAAATAGACAATTTTTGAGTTTATATTTTTAACATTTGCCTTTCTATTCTCTTCATCAATGCGTAAGCGAGACACTTTATTCATCAATAGAAAAATATCACCAGGGAAAGTGTCAAAAATTTTGTGCTCAATTTCTGGAAATGTTTTGATTTCCTCTCCATGCAAAAAAATTGGTATTCACTTTCACCTTCACCCCTCAAAAATTATGAAATTTTGTTAATGTAAAATTTTCCATAGCTGATTAGGGCTTATATCCATGTAGGGATTTTGTAGATAATTAAACGGAAGCAAGTTTGTTATTCAATATTTTGTAGAAGGTAGTTTTGTTTATCAAATAAATAATTTCGTAATATATTAAACATTTTTTAGAGTAGTGAGGGAGGATGGAGTGATAGAGCACATATTTCTGAGATAAATAGTGCGATTAATATGTAATAACATGAGAGGAAAATTTGTAGAATTTTTACAAACCCATAACACCTGCCAAGAACTTATTTTGTTGTGTTTTGAAAAATAATCCTAGTGGTATGGATGGTGGCTCAATTTGTGCATAAAAAAGTGAATATCAGAATCAATTTATGGTCATGGTGGTGCATAGGAATCGATGAGAAGATGTATTTGATAAAGTTGATATTATTTTGTGGCCTTATTGT
This sequence comes from Taxus wallichiana var. yunnanensis, assembly GCA_018340775.1. Lineage (NCBI taxonomy): Eukaryota > Viridiplantae > Streptophyta > Pinopsida > Cupressales > Taxaceae > Taxus > Taxus wallichiana. The sequence goes on from CM031240.1 coordinate 49,626,158, forward strand.
TGTCCAAAAATAGTCCTCTGTTGCACATACTCAGTAAAATTCAATGGCTACGACATTGTTGACATTGTCAATGACAATATTTTAGAAGATATTCATGTTAAGAATGAGTTGTCATTCAATGTGTTGGTGTTGGATTACAGTGAGCTATTTGTGAAAAATATGGTAATGCAAGAGTAGGAGAACCAAACAGATTTTGGAGAACAAAAGAATGAATAAAAATTTGTGAAAGGAGAATTTGAGGAACAAGGAAACTCTAAGATGTTGCTTATTATATTTAACAGAAGAACCACTACTGCTACTATGGAAGTAAGTAACTATCCTAAAAATATTCACAAAATGTAAATTTTCTGTTTGGGTCGTGCCTATGTGGATTTTTGTCTTTTGCTACCTACAAGATTTCTCTCTTCTATGCTTCAATGTCATATTCTGCCTTAAGGGAATTTTTATAAAAGGATGTGGGTCCTTTCAAAACCCCATATTCACCCTTTTACAAAAAAATGGACATAGTAGTTGTACATCAAAATATGTTGTTGTGGCATAACCTAGCAAACTCTATGATGACAATATCTTACTTTATTTTGTTAAATCCTATCGATTGATAATATCCAATTACTATGGTGTCACATAAGCTAACAAATGCTAAGATAAAAATATTATTCTTTGACTTGTTAAATTCTAACGCCCCATAAGCTCAAAATATTATATTATGGAAGTATTAGGTTACCTTAGCAGTCTTAAGCTTAAAACATCTTACTTTATTAGCTCCTACCTCTGTATGAATTATATACCTTTCATTCAAACAAATAATTTCTCCTCAATCCACCAATCAAAATAAAAAAATCTATAACTTTTCAACTTTCTAATGTTTATATTTTATTTAAATAAATTTTAATCTACAAAACTTATTTATATTTTTCTTTATTTTCTAGTTAGTATTGATTTGAAAAATATGAGGCCTTGTTGCAACATTGATTTATTCTATTTAATAAAAATAAAAATTCTAAGAAATACATTTTCTCAATCTTTAAATAAGATATGAGATTTAGAAAAAAAATGTTAATAAAATATTCACTTTGCATTTAATGTTTATCCAAAAATGAATATGTATTTGCATATTTGGACAAGTGGCACATTCAAAATAGTACACTAATCATAAAAAGAAATAAAATTTATTTCACAAATCACATCATAAACATTTATAAATTAAATCATATCCCACTCCATATATATTTTTACTATTTTTTTTTTGCTAGTCAAAAGTTTAATCTTTGTTGTATCCCCATTTTTGCAATAAAAATTAGATTTATAAGTTAAATTTTATAAAATACAATTTCTTCTAAATCGTATTAAAAATTTTAACAATTTTTTTATATAGATTATATTGTGTTAAAGATGCAGACACCTAAAATATGCTTACACTTAGCATTTCATCCAATCCAATCAATTAACAACACTTTGTTAAATCCCTATATTTTGCTCCATTCTCAAATGCCCATTCACGACACTCTTTCAGTTGTATTCCTCCTATAATCATCTTATTTGGCTAATATCTCTCATATTAGCTAAACATTCCTCCTTTCAACCATTCAAAACCTCCCTAGTTCTCTCTAGACCACTTCTATTAGCTTCATAGGCTATCTATCAATCACAATTGGTTATCTAGACCCCTCCCAACTCTCAATGAGTCTCTAATCACTTGCTAATCAAGTTTAACTAGCCTAATCCTAGATTAACTAAGTCTAAAGCATGTTTATCAACTCCTAATCATAAAGTTCTTTTTGAGCTTTAGTCCCACATGCACAAGAATTCCAAACTCTCCCAATTGGAAAACTATAAATGCAAGGCCAAGCCTACCTATTCAACTTACAACTTTACTCACAAGTCCTCTCTCAAGAATTTTGGAAAGGCATTAGAAACCATTTGTGATAGCTTTAAGCTATAGAACATTTGGATCTTGACCATACTCCATTGTTAAGAGCTCCCCCATCTTGCATCCATCCATTCCTAAGGAAAACAACTAATCACACAATTTGATTGCTTAGGATCTATACTAGGTTCACTTTCATTAAGCTTTCATGGAGTAGAGAGTAGTATGCATGTTAGTTTTTTATGTTTTTGTCAAATTTGTAATGCTTTCATGTTAGTTTCTCTTGTTTAGCTCTAATCCTATGGTGCATGGATGAGTTAGCAAAGCTTTGAGGTTCTTTAACCTCATTCCATAGCTTGTGCAACTTTCCATTGCATACATTTGGCATGCCCGGTGGGACACTTATGTCCATCCTCCATTAATGGAGTCACTTTGAAGCTTTTTGTTTTAGTTTCTAACTATTTCTTAGTTTTAATCTTTCTAGGATAGTTTCAAAGCTTTCTATATTAGTTTCAAAGCTTTCTAGATTAGTTTCAAAACTTTCTAGATTAGTTTCAAAGTTTTTAGATTAGTTCAAGTTTTTAGTTTCACTAATATTTTTATTCTAAATGGCAACAAATCATGTTTCTTAACTAGTTTAGCTAGGTTTGTCTTGTTTTTTTTCTCTGTAGGATCAAAGGAGGTAAAGTGTTGCCAAAATTGAACCAAATCGATAAAATTTTGATATTTTTGAACATGTGTCTTTTAGCCACCTACAGGAAAGGGGCACACACACCATTTGTGCATGTAGGCACAACTCTCACTGTGTTTTTTTTACACAAAGGCGTGCAGGCACCAAAAAAGGGGTGCAAGTACACTAATAGTGGCGCAGCATCATTAGCAATCTTCTAGAGGCCATAAATTTTGCTCCCGAACTCAAAACGACTCCATTTTTGTTGCGTTGGAAAGGTATTGAAGTGAACTAAACAATGGAAACATAAATTTTGGTTTTTAAGTTACCAAAAATTTAAGGTTTTCATTTTTATTAAACTACTCATTTCTAACATGTCTAAATGCTTTGGAAAATTTGGTCTTTGATGTTCTAACACCTTGCAAGTTTTATTTTGAATATAACTTCTGTTTTGTAGGGTGTTTTTACATGTTTGATGGTGATTTGACTTGTTTAAAATTTTAATAAACATTTCATGTTTAATCATGAGATTAAATTCATGTATGCTCTTCCCTCGCACCTTTTAGGTGATCTTGGGAATCGGGAGCGATTCTTAAGTCCTTTTGATGCTTTGAGGTTGTTAGGAATATTTGAGTGGAAATTGGATAAACTTTGCATAGATGAATTAAAAGTATTTTTCCATTTTGATATCTTTTAGATTTTGAAGATAATCACATATGCTCTTCTCTTACATCTTTGGATGAGCTAGAAAATCGAAATGATGCCTTCTCTTTTGATGGAAAACTACTAAAAATCGTCATACATGACCAAAATGCCATTGCTTTTCAAAGAATGGAGGAATAAAACATAATTTAGAAAATACTAATACAATTTTTATACATGTTGTCAAATGGTATTCGAGCAAACCACATCTAATTAAAAAGATAAAATGAACAACATATTCAAAACATTGTATTACAGGTTTCAGAAAAGGGTACGTCCCTCTCCACTCAACTAGAACATAACCCCTTTGGCATAACACCTTAAGCTACAACAATGGGGGTGGTTCTAGGAACCCCAAAGTAGTCCACGCAAGAGGGAACCTTGTGGACAAAGGGAAGTGCTCTGCACTACCTATACGACTAGTAATTCCTTTGTGAGATAGAGTAAAAGTTATCCCTCGTGACCCTTTTAAGTACACAATTGGATGCATCTCGATGCTCATTATGCTTGAAGCGAGGGAAAAGTCAAGATATTCCTATTGTTTGCAAATCAACGGCACCCCTAATGTTGATCAGATTTCTAGTTTGATCATACTAGCATCCAGTGTGATTGCACAACATTGAATCCTCTTCCCAAGTGTGGGACTTGCAAAATGGAAGAGAAATCTCTAGATTAGAGGCTGGTTCCTCAACTCCTCTGATCAAATATTTTACTTGCACAATTGCAGAGGTTTAAACTCCTAAATCTACTCTAAATTTCAAAGGGACAAGGATAGAAAATGCAAAAAGAAAGAACTAAAAATAATGCTAATAGGTGATGCACCAAAGGAGTGGTGAGTATTTTTTACTTCTGCAAATTGACACAGTTCATAAAATGCAACAAAAACAACATGCACAAACTGATAGCTGTAATGAAGTGTTAGAAATTAGGCAAACAACACCCATAGAGAGGATAAAAACTAATCACAGGGCCTGTATTGTTATTTTAACATCAAAATCACTTGCATTCAAACACCTGAAAGGCAAAAATATAGTTGTAGTTTCTAGAAAAGGTCTGTTATTCCACTAAATCACTTCCAAGGTGAAAAAGGGAGCTTTCCATACACAAAAAATGTTCAACCCTTTGAAAAATGAGCCAAATCTGGCTTTTACAGTGCAAGGGACGAGCCCAGGAGAGAGAAACATGGGAAAACATGGAAGGGATTCAACCATTGACCAAAATTCCATCAAAACAGCATGGGCGACCTAACAGACCCATTCCTTGACATTTTTAACCATCTTTGGGGGAGAGAATGCGAGCCATTCTTCATTAAAATCGGTGGTTGAAAGCGTCATTTACTGTTCATGACCACGTGCCAAAAGAGTTTTTATTTTATCTCTCCAAACTCCACCAAAATGCAAAATTGACCTGGAATCTTATGGAGAATTTCACCTGACTTTCCATTGATATAAAGAACCCGAAAAGCCGAGCTCGGATCGAAAGATATGGCGATTTGAAGTTTTAGGGAAAAACAGGCCAAATCGGGTCGCTTTGATATTTTTGGCTTTGGACACGTGGCGAGTTCCCGATTGGCTCACGGGCCTTCTAGGGAAAATTTCCCAAAAAAACTCCATTGAGCCATAACTTGAAAAATACATGAGTTAGGAGGAAAACTTTACCTTTACGGGAAAGCTATGAAAGAGCTCTATCCAATGGTGCCATTTCCGAGAAGGTTTTGAGTACAAAAAACAAAATTTTGTGAGTGAGGCACAAGAGAGGGAAAAATGAGAGGAGTTAGCCACAAAATGAGCTTGGGGGACACATTTTAGATAACAATTTTGGTGACTCGGAGGGTCATCACTGCTTTGGATGAAAGTTACCGATTGCTGAAGCATCCATTGGGCATGGAGTCATGAGTAGCTCTAACTATGGCGATCTCGAAATTTGAAAACCTCCTCTCTGAGCCACTTGGAAACCCACCTGAAATGGACTACGCAAGAGCAAAACCAGCACCACAAAAACTATGTAAAAACTAAATGGTCATACATGCTTCAAAATGGAACATGCGAGTGTGCACAAGCACTTCTTTTCTGAAAGCAAAACTACCTATCCTACTCTAAGCCCTGGAAGCAAAAGTGGGCTAAACAAACCCTGCAACTGGTTATGCAAAATAGCTTCCTTTCTTCAAAATTGGCAACCATGCAACTGATTTGGCATTGAACATGGCTGATTGGATGAATGGAAAATCAACAAGAAGCTGGTCTTCCACCCAAATCATCAAGGTATCAGGTGAAGGCAAATTCAATACCTCTTTTACTTGTTACGCATTTGGATTGGAGAGGTATGATAGCTGATCCTTGGTTCTTTGTAGCTCATCCTCATGCTTAGGAGCAAGCATGACTGATTTTGAATTCTCCTTTGGTTCCAATGAAGCCGGATACTGATTGGGCAAGGTATGGTCCTTTGAGTATACCCATTGCCACGATTTTCAACTCCAAAATGGAGTCTTCTTGTAGACCTTCTTGGGTGGGTGATGTGGAAGCAATGGTAGGACTTTTCTACCCTTTCTTTTCCTCGAATGAAGAACATGAAAGATTAAAATCTTCCAATCTTGGTTCCGAAGAGCTGCTATAAGATGCGAGGCTCACTGTGCAAATGAATGCTCTCCTTCATGACATCGGGCTCAAGTATTTGGGATGTGGAAGATGAAAGAGAGAATGGTGGAAACTCAACCGGTTCTTCTTCATCAAAAGCAGTCCTCCAAATCATGGACAATACTGATACCTCATGGTTGTCCGATGCAAATGCTCAACTTCCTCCATAGTGTCCTCTTGATACGTAACTTGATCATCATGGTTTCTTTCATCCTCCAACATTGTGTTTGAAAGATCAAACTTTTCTTCAGCACTAGAACACGAGAGGGATAAAGTAGAAAGAAGAACTGAAGGTTCTCCTATAGCCTACCTTGTGTTCAAAGCCCTTGGATCTGTAATTTTCTCCTCCACAACTAGAATGTGCTCCTCTTCTTTTGGATTTGGAGCAGCTTCTCCCTCTTCTACTACTTGAAGACAATCTTGTTCTTGATAGAACTATTTCTAAAGTACGAAGTTCGTTAAGTCAAACTCTTCGATCTTGCTGCTCTAGAGGACAAGTTGGGACTGTAGGATCTTCTTTAGAGCTTTCTTCCTCCATGGCTGATTTTGCAACTTGAATTGAATCAACATTCTCTTCAAATAGAATGCTAACATGGAAACTACTTTCTAAGCAACTCGATTGTTGATCCGCTTCTTCTTTTTTGCTCTTCTCTGCTGTGCAAATTCAGTCCTAACCACCACTTGTTTTCCAACTCCAACCTTTTCTAAAGGCTTAACCATCAAGGGGATCTTTGTCATCCCAAATTTAAGAGCCCAACTCTTCAGACTTTGAATTTCTTCATCCTTGTTTGGCTCTTCTTTCTGCTATTGTTTTCCTTGATTGGCATTCTGATTTTTATCCTCCCAACATGGATTTGGGAATGCAAGAGGAGAAGTGGATTGTAACTCAATTGATTTTGCAATTTTTTGTGGTGGTGGAGGAGGTAGGAACTCTTGTTTCTTTAGAGGGAATGGTTGTTTGGAAGGGAAAGGATAGAAGAATTGAGATGGGGTGGAAGACTAGGGAATGGAGAAATGGATTCAACACTTGGGACAACGAGATGGAGAGTTTAAAAATTGACACTGCTTGAGATAAAGCAGATTGGGAAAGAGGGAGAGAAAAGGCATGAGATGGTGTGCTTACCTGTTGACAAGGTTGTTGAATAATCCTCTCATACACCTTTATTCCTTTCCACTTTGCAAGCAATGGTAGTGTTGTAATCACGAAGTCTAGCTTCTCTTGAGAGGTGTAGTGCCTTGGAAAAGGTCCCACCCATGGACAAGGTTTTCTACAACCGATTCTAAATGCTTTCATTTGTACTTGAGCCCTGGATTGCACCATGTTTACCTCCATCTTTTGGATTTGTTCTAGCAGATCTGCATTTTCTTCTTGATTGCCCTCACAACCAGCATACCCTTGTGCTTGATATGCTTCATATCAAGCCCGACTTTTCGCACTTTTACTCATATGGGTTGACATGCTGATTTTGAATTTGATCAAAATGCTGATTTGGAGGATTTGTAAAACATGTTGGAGGTGTGATATATTGCTGTTGTAAATGTGAATTCCATGATGGAAATGAAGTCATGATTGCACAACTTCATGGAATGGAAAAGAATGAAAATGATGGAAATAAGAATGGATGGAAATGAATGGAAAACAGGTCTGCAACTTAGAGGATGAGTTGTTTACCAGATGGAGTCACTAGATGTGCTTTTGAAAGTGCCTCCAAAGGTTGTATCTTTAACAGAACACACTAACCTGTCAAAGATAAAGTGGAAGACCTCTAAGGTCCCACCGGGCGTGCCAAAACTATTGTTGCAAATCAGCAGCACCCCCTGAATGTTGATCAGATTTCTAGTTTGATCATACTAGCATCCAGTGTGATTGCACAACATTGAATCCTCTTCCCAAGTGTGGGACTTGCAAAAATGGAAGAGAAATATCTAGATTAGAGGCTGGTTCCTCAACTCCTCACGATTAGATATTTTACTTGCATAATTGCAGAGGTTTAAACTCCTAAGTCTACTCTAAATTTCAAAGGGACAAGGATAGAAAATGCAAAAAGAAAGAACTAAAAATAATGCTAATAGGTGATGCACCAAAGGAGTGGTGAGCATTTTTTACTTCTGCAAATTGACACAGTTCATAAAATGTAACAAAAACAACATGCACAAACTGATAGCTGTAATGAAGTGTTAGAAATTAGGCAAACAACACCAGCAGAGGATAAAAACTAATCACAGGGCCTGTATTGTTATTTTAACATCAAAATCACTTGCTTTCAAACACCGAAGGCAAAGATACGATTGCGGTTTCTAGAAAGGTCACATGTTATTCCACTAAATCACTTCCAAGGTGAAAAAGGAGCTTGCCATACACAAAAAATGTTCAACCCTTTGAAAAATGAGCCAAATCTGGCTTTTACAGTGCAAGGGACGAGCCCAGGAGAGAGAAACATGGGAAAACGTGGAAGGGATTCAACCATTGACCAAAATTCCATCAAAACAGCATGGACGACTGACAGGAACTATTCCCGACATTTTTAACCATGCTGGGAGAGAATGCAAGCCATTCTTCATTAAAATCGGTGGTTGAAACGTCATTTCTGTTCATGACCACGTGCCGAAAAGAGTTTTTATTTTATCTCTCCAAACTCCACCAAAATGCAAAATTGACCCTGGAATCTTGTGGAGAATTTCACCAGCCTTTCCATTGATATAAAGAACCGAAAAGCGAGCTCGGATCAAAAGATATGGCGATTTGAAGTTTTAGGGCAAAAGCAGGCCAAATCAGGTCGCTTTGATATTTTTGGCTGGACACGTCGTGAGTTGAGATTGGCTGCAGGTCTTCTAGGGAAAATTTCCCACAAAAACTCTTCCCGAGCCATAACTTGAAAAATACATGAGTTAGGGGAAAAATTTACCTTTCGGAAAGCTAAGAAAGAGCTCTATCCAATGGTGCCATTTCTAGAAGGTTTTGAGTGCTGAAAAGCAAAATTTTGTGGATTGAGGCATAAGAGAGGGAAGAATGAGAGGAGTTAGCCACAAAATGAGTAGGGGGCACATTTTGGATAACAATTCCCAAACTAGTCGAGTGTGAATTTTTGGGTAAATCGTCCCACTCGTGGATAATCTTTGTAACACCTAGGATGAGAGAACCACCTAGGAAAATATACTTTGGCTAGGATCTCACTTTGACCATTCTAAAAATTCATTGAGTTGTGAGCCATCATCTTTTATTGCGAAATGTGTGATGTGTTACTTTCACTTAGTTTTTACTTACCTTAAGGCGAGGCAAAACTCTGCGAAGTGAAGCCAACATTTTTCATCCCCATTTTTGATCTACGTCCTTCACATTCTTTTGACACTTTGTTGATCAAAAGAAGGGTGACTACCTTTGTGTTACCAATCGATTGCTTCTGCCACTTTTTTTTCTGTTTACACCCATCCATGTTTGTGGCTAGGTAAGTTAAACATCTAAAGTGTGTGGAGGCATATTTATATCATTAGTAGCCTTTGTGATCTTGATACCCACATCAAGATCATCATCATAGTTTGGATTAATTCATCATTTGATCTCCCTTTGACATGTTACCTCGTTTACATTGTCTCAACATAATTAAGATACTTATGTCATGTTTCTCGTAAACATGATATAAGTTTCCACATTGTGGTGTTACGCTGCCCACATTTTAACACATCCTTAGTATATTTTGACTTAGTTTGATTTCAAACATTGTCCTAAATCTTGAAAGGTGTCTCTTACTTTGTTTACGTCATTTCGATACCACTTTGACACTAATATCTCACTTCTCCATGAAACTCTATAGACGTGTCCAATTGGTGTGGTTACCTGGCTTACATTTGTAAAATGCACCCTTTAACATTTAGGTCTTGTTGGTTGTTGAACTTGTCATGGTATCCTTTGATTGGGAGTCACATCTACCCTTTGTTAATATTTATGCCTTGTTCATTTTGAGCTTGACATAAATATTTACATTATGTTGATCATCTTTGCATCAAATTATCATTTTGCATGCACATTTTACATAGGGAGTAGTTCCTTGTTGATTGGCTTTGTGTTTCACACTTGCGTGATTGTTCCTTGTGATTATTCATCTAGATAAATCATTTTTTAGGCGATCCCTTTTGATCTCATTGATATTACATCATCACCATACTTACGAAATGTCTAGTTGGTTGTCCTTATGCTACCAAAATCAACATGTCACTTCCTTCCCTTTGAAGGAGTTCCATCACACTATCTAGATCTAGACATTTGTGCTTAAAACAATGCCAAAATGACTAACTATCACACGGTTCCCCATACTTACAAAAATATGGAACCTAGGTTTAGCAATTCAAATCAAAAGATTCCCATTATAACTAAACCTCATTTGGTTCTTCATGCTAGAGAGCCCATATGGGTAACTCATTCCCCACCTTCATCTCATATTCGGTGGTATGATTTGGACGCTTCTGATCCAAATTATTATTTGAGTTCCCCCACTCTTCTTCTAATTCTAATCCAAACATTTCCTCTTCTTCTGAGGATTCCAATCCAAATATTTCCTCTAACTCTTTTGAGGATTCAGATCTAAACTACTATTCAGATTCATCTAATTCCAATCCTAAGTCATCTAATGTGACTCCTATGTCATGGTCCTACCTATCTTTGTAGGATCCTATTCATCATACATTTAATATGACTCCTACGTCGCGGTCCTCCCTTTCTTCGTAGGACCCTTTTATCATCACCTCAATGCGTCTTCTTCCTATGAAGATACGTGTGACTCAAGTCCCTCTAACCAAACATCTAATACAATTCTCAAATCACAGTCTTCTCTTTCTTTCCAAGACCCTTGTTATTATTCATCTAATGTGATTCTTGAATCACGGTCCTCCCCTTCTTTGTAGGATCTTCTTCATTAATCACCCCTAATAAGTCTTCCTTATTTGAAGATTCATGTGATTCAAAGTCCTTCGAGTCAAACATTTGAATCAGTTCATGCATCATAATCTGCAGACTTTAGACTTAATCCTACTAGTTTACGAAGATATATCATCATATAGGTAGGTCCACACCACCTTCTTCTACTCCTGAGACATCTAGCTACACATCTTCTTCATCTCTCATGTCATCTTCTTCTATTAATCATCATCAAACATCTTCTAAGTCTTCCACACCAAGTGAACCTCTTTCTTCCAATCAACCCCTAGTGGTCGATCAACAAATCATATTGATTGACCTCTTTGAGAATGAAGAAACAATTAGGGCATTTATAGGGGCACATGAAGATATTCCTTTAGAATATTATGAGAAAGGATTCTCTTTAGACTTCGATGCACCCGCATATTCTAAGAAAAATGTTGATTCCTTTTATCAAGAAATAGAGGAAGAGCCTCAAATCATGCAACTTGATCCTCCTCTTATTCTTCCATCTTCACATTCTTCATTAAGTGAGGAAACTCATAGGTCTTTCATTGATCCATGGCATATCTTCTCATCACCCAATCACTCCTTGTCTATCATAATTCCTCAATCACAATCTCTTATGGGGTCAATGCCAAGTAGCCCTTCATCTTTGTCTAGGTGTGGGTCACCTTCTAGTAGCCCTTCCTCTACTATTTGTGGGACATTTTCAAGTAGCCCACTATCTTCTATTCTTGGGGCACATCCAACTAGCCCCTTGTCTTCTAGGTATGGATCACCCCCGGGTAGTCCATCATCTTCTATTCTTGGGCCACATCCTAGTAGTCCATTATCTTACATCTATGGGTCACGTCCTAGTAGCCCTTCTTCTTCTATTCTTGGGCCACATCCTAGTAGCCCTTCATCTTCTATCTATGGGTCACATCCTAGTAGCCCTTCTTCTTCTATTCTTGGGCCACATCCTAGTAGCCCTTCATCTTCTATCTATGGCTCACCTCCCAGTAGCCCATCTTCTTCAATCCTTGGACCGTATCCTTTTCATCAATCACATCATCCTTCTACCAATGATGGGGGAAATCCCACCATCATTTCTCTCATTCCTATCATCAATCATAAATGTTCACTTTCTTCTCCTTCTCGAGGTTAGAAAAGTCACAAGTCAGCTTATAAGAAACCCAAACAGGTTCATTATCAAGCTCAGGTCAAAACTTCCAAGAGCTCAAAATCCCCCAAAAACTTGAATAATCTCAAAGTTTTAAATCAAGTATGATTTAAGAATGCACATCAATGTAACCATTAAGTATGGCACAAAATGCATAAACATCTGGATAGGGAACTCAAGCTCCCACATACAAAATCCATGTTTCAGGATAAATCGCAGTCCTTTGTTGAGTGTGAGCTCACCACGATCATTGAGATAGGGGGAAAATGACTCTTAATAAACAAACATTCCTAGTCTCCCTTATCAAGGAAGTCGCAAACATTATTTTTGGATCTTACCACATAGAGTGACTTTGTTAGTCCTAACCTCTTAAAAGCGTCAAAAATCTAAAAATAAAAAGCAATTCAAAAATACAAAAATATTGAGAAACACAAAAAATCAAAGGTACAAAGACCAAACATTGTAATAAGGTATTGTGTACACATGGATGTTTCTTTCTTCCCTTCCTTTCTATTCTTCTGCAAGTATTCCTACCATTTTCATCCCTTCAATGATATTTTGGTTAGCCTATTCACACTCATTTTATGACAGTTATCAATATGGTATCCATTTGACCTTGGTCTTTCATCACCTTGGTAAATTAAAGAATGAATGACCTCTTAGAGATCCTATCACAATCAACATCTAATAAACTTGTTGCGAAGAAATTTTGGACATATTTGTTGACACTAGCCAATGTCATCATCATAATCACTTCCACCTCCTTCCATCAAGTCATATGTGGTTCTTAACCCCTTGTCAAACAAGAGAGCTGAAATAAGTTTTTAGAAATCAAAAGAAACAAAATCAATCAAATCAAAAGCTAAAAGCTACAAAGCAAAAGAAAATTGATATATTACTCTCTCTTGGGGTATTTCTAATAATCTCTATCAGGGCTATGGATGCCTGATCTGGCAGTAGAGAAATGTTGCGATTAGAATCAAATACATCTCCGTCAAGGCTATGGATGCCTAGATGGCAACGGAGCAATGTACGGCTATCCTTCCACCCTTCATTCACAAAATCACCTTTCAAAATCAATCATCCCAACACATTGGCTAGGGTGTATTCACTTTTGTCTATTAAATATTTCCTTCAAGAGGTAATAAATTCCATGTGCACACACTGGATCTCTATGAGTGAACAAGATTAGTATGTTACCAAGTGTCTTTTTTGGACCTTGTTCAGACTCTTACTCTAGTCCATATCTTGTCTCACAATTTGTGCCTTTGGCTAATCAATTATTTGTTGTGAGGCTTCTAAGCTACATTCATATCATTCACATCATTCTTCTACTTCGTTCAAAACATCCATGTGTATAGGATTACCTTTTTCCATGTTTTTGGACACCTTTGTCCCCTTTCACAAAAACAATCTTCTCCTTCCTTTCTATCATGTGCTTTTAGGCTAACTTACATTGGGGCATCCTTGCTTCTTCCCAAAGACTTCATTGGTTTATGTTCATCATCATGTTGAACCTATCCACAATGGCCTTGGGTCCCACTTCTACCCGTGAAGATTTTTCCTTTGAATAATCCCACCTAATCACTAGGGCATTTTACATCTTCACCTTTCTCACACGCATGTGGCCTTATGCCCTTGTACATCCCATCTATCGCTGGAAGCATCTAAGCTTCCTCATCTTCTGTAAATATTTTTAGAAAACTTTCAAAAATAGAAAAATAAAAAACATTCAAATATGTTAGAAAAATCAAAACATTCAAATATGTTTAAGAAAACTTCTAAAAATTGAAAATCATCCTACAAAATGTCACTCTTTGGTTCTCACTTGTTCATGTGTGTGACTTGTGGATAATCTTGATCTACCTCCATCAACAAAAGCTAGGCTGCTTACTTTGTCTATACTGGGGCATAATGAGTTACCTGGTATTGTTTCATAGTGCACATTGCTTTTCTAAGTGTCCTCCATTATTCCCTCTCATGTATCCTTGCTTGGGGCACCATCATCAACCCTTGTAATTAATTTGCACAGGTCATAACTAAAGCTCGATAATAAAAACATTATATTATGTTAATATGTTAGTTTATCTTGTTTACTTTCTCGTATTGCATTGCATTTTGTATGTTGCATGGAGTTAGGCATCTTTCACTTTCTCGTATTGCATTGCATTGTTGTATGTTACGTCGAGTTGGTATTTTCAGCAACGGACAATTTTTTGTAGTATATGGCTTTTCATGTCATTCTACCTTTTTTTGTATGCTTATATTTTAATAAGAACCGATGATAAATATCCTTAACAATATGATGAAAAATAAAGTTGTTTAAAAGGCATTGGATGGATGTTAGCTCATTCCCTCTTCCTCATACTCCTTTTCATCTATATCTCCTTTCTTATTCTCCACACTATTATTTCTTCTGTTCTCTTTCTATCATCTTTTCGATCATCAATCGAGTTCTTCTATCACCCCATCAACAATCGAGGGGGCATCCTCCATTCTACTCATTTTTCTTCTATCCCTTCAATATTTTCTACTTGTTTATGCTTGTCTACTTTCTTTGAAGTGACATTACTTATGTCACCCCAAAGAGGGGAAAATGTAGACACCTAAAATATGCTTACACTTAGCATTTCATCCAATCTAATCAATTAACGACACTTCGTTAAATCCCCATACTTTGCTCCATTCTCGAATGCCCATTCACGACACTCTTTTGGTCGTATTCCTCCTATAATCAGCTTATTTGGCTAATATCTCTCTTATTAGCTAAACATTCCTCCTTTTGACCATTCAAAACCTCCCTAGTTCTCTCTGGACCACTTCTATTAGCTTCATAGGCTATCTATTAGTCACAATTGGTTATCCATACCCCTCCCAACTCTCAATGAGTCTCTAATCACTTGCTAATCAAGTTTAACTAGCCTAATCCTAGATTAACTAAGTCTAAAGCATGTTTATCAACTCCTAATCATAAAGTGTTTTTTGAGATTTAGTCCCACATGCACAAGAATTCCAAACTCTCCCAATTGGAAAACTATAAATGCAAGGCCAAGCCTACCTATTCAACTTACCACTTTACAGACAACTTTACTCACAAGTCCTCTCTCAAGCATTTTGGAAAGGCATTAGAAACCATTTGTGATAGCTTTAAGCTATAGAAAATGTGTATCTTGGCCATAATCCATTATTAAGATCCCCCATCTTGCATCCATCCACTCCTAAGGAAAACAACTAATCACACAATTTGATTGCGTAGGATCTATACTAGCTTCACTTTCATTAAGCTTTCATGGAGTAGAGAGAGTAGTATGCATGTTAGTTTTTGATGTTTTTGTCAAAGTTGTAATGCTTTCATGTTATTTTCTCTTGTTTAGCTCTAATCCTATGGTGCATGGATGAGTTAGCAAAGCTTTGAGGTTCTTTAACCTCATTCCATAACTTATGCAACTTTCCATTACATACAAAAAGACAAGAAAAATAATACTATTATTAGTTATTTTTATTGTGATAAATCTTTTAACTGATTTATTTCGGCTATTCCATTTAATAACAAATTTTTATCTTTATGTAGGCATGTTCAACTTGTAAAATCATGGTGGTTTTTTTATTGCACCTGAAAAATCTAGCATATTATGTATTTCAAAATGCCACCTATATTGTTGCAATATTTTCAAGCATAATATGATTCTAGATCGCTCTATGTTTTTCCAAAGAATTATATATTTGATGCATAATTTTTTTGTCTTCTATCTGAATTTTAACATGGGTATTTACATTATGTGTAACATTTAAATTGGGTACTTACAATATATACATATTTTATGCATTCAAAATCATTACATAGGGGCATTCTATTTTTTTAGTAGTCTTTGGATGTTGGCATACCATATGTGCATATTTTATACATTAAGTATTGGTACATTCTACTTTCTAGCAAAATTT
Source organism: Taxus wallichiana var. yunnanensis (assembly GCA_018340775.1). Taxonomy (NCBI): domain Eukaryota; kingdom Viridiplantae; phylum Streptophyta; class Pinopsida; order Cupressales; family Taxaceae; genus Taxus; species Taxus wallichiana. The sequence goes on from CM031240.1 coordinate 49,642,049, forward strand.
GAAAGTGGTTATTCGAACAATAGAAATTGTTTTAAAACAATTGTCTAGCACATCTCCCAACCCCGAGGCATGAACTTTCCTCTTTGTCTTGATTAATTTAAAATTTCATTAACAAAATTACTATTAACAACATTTTTAAAATATATGTGAACATAATGATTGGATAATTTATGTGGGATTAAGGCACCCAAAACCTTATAATAGAATGCATCGTGAGTATCACCAAGATGGAAAAAATAGGATAAAAAGGAAAAAGAACTTATCCCAAACTACAATCCAATAGATCAATACAAGGAAAAATCACAAAACATGAAGGGAAAAACATCCCAAATGATACAGAGTCCCACAAACAATCAAACAAAATATCTTAGAGCTAAAGGACTAGTTAGTCTTCAAACATTTGTACTCCTTCGGTTGACACTCTTTATGTCTTGTCATCCGATCATCCTACTTGCTCATGATAGGTATTTCATCTTCAACCTGCTCTTCGTCATCAGAGCTAATGAGGTGGAGATTATAACTAAAACATTTTTGTCCTTTCTCTAGCTTAATCACATGCCCCTGTAACTCAAAATCAAACTATTGATGTCTACCATATCTTCCCGATAGATTTTGGGTGATGTAAATTTTCTTAGAGGCATCGATGCAATGCATGACATTGATTCCCATATTTATTCCCAACTTCGCATAAGGCCTCCATATTTCTTTCCACCCGACTCACTATGAGAGATATGTTATTAAAATCTACATTCCAACCCAGCTCCACTCTATCTTTCCCTTTAGATGACTCCCATTTCATATCAATTAGATAACCTATAGCCCCAATACCAAGATTGACCTTCCCCTAATATTCCATACTCTTCTTTCTCCTTAGTTTTTTCATACGATCAGCAAGACTACAATTTTCATCCGAATCTCCAAATTTGGTCTCTAAATATTTTGCCACCAATATTTTACCATTCCTAAAAAGAAAGATAATTATACCATGGTGCATTTGAGGTATCAATCTTCCTATTTAAAATCATTCAGGCTTTGATGTAGACAGAGACATAAACAAGAAAAAGGGAAGGCTCATAGAAATATTATGCCTAAACATATTAAGCATAGTAAGATGGTGAGTAAATATATTTATTTAATTATATTAAGAGTAATGTACTTGATAAGGTAGAGGTAGACCGTACTCCAAATATCAAAGTGCGAGTCTAGTTACATTGTCTACCAGTGGGTAAACCATTTCTTTACCATAGAAGAAAGTCTCAATTTTTGCTGTTGTGTGCATCTAGTACGGTCTTTGAATATATTTAATCCCTATGTCTCCATTCCAAAGAGTCACCTATGTTATTGAATCCTCTAAAACCTAAATTTCCATGTCATAGATCACCATGTTGCCATTGTTCCATGCCCAACCAAACTCTAACACAAGATAAGGATTAGACCTTGTGATTTTTGAGATGAAATTCCTAAACCCCCAATCTTCAAAGACATGCACCAAAGGAGGGGTTTTCCTTTATGGGGGTTTCCTTTATGGAACCATAGCTCATGGGATCAGTTCTTAAATTACCACCTCTTATAGTTTTATTTGACTGAGATTTAGAATGGAATAAATAATGGCCAAATGAATCGTAAGAGTAAAATTAATACAAATCCCACCATATATCCTACACGTGTGAAGGTTCCTGCTAACCATAAGAACAAGGATGACATCCCAATAAGGAAAAGATCCACCGACACATCAGTACTTAATGTTATTAATGATATTAATAACATTGGTGATATCATCTCCCCTCTCACACACTTTAAAATTACTACCTTTAGCCCCTAAATTGGCAAGATGATCCACACATTTATTACCCTTTCTATGGGTATGAATAATTACATTTATCAAAATCTTTCAAAAAATTCATTTATTATCTTTAAGGATATTTCTTAAGGTCTAATTATTAATTTTATCCTTTCTCACATTCTCAAGGGTTAAAATTTTCCAGGGGGAGTAAATCCTTAATCTAATTTTTCCTCTAGAAATCCTTTGCAAGAAAACATATGTTCTGACAATGAATATGTTTTGTCCAATAACTGATATGTCAAGTGTTATACTTAAGCATTGTAGTCATTGATCTCCATCAATGCATGTAGGAAAAACATTTTTGTGAAAACAATTGATCTAGGATGTTTAAAAGACATCAAACTATTTTAGAAACATGTTCAATATTTTTCATTCAAACAACAACATATTATAAGTACAACATAAAATGTATTTTTTAGTAATTTTTATTATCAATCACAACACCCCCAAAATTTCTAGTGTGTGAAACTGGTGCATTTGATATGATTGGGTAACATGGGTACCATCTATTTAGTTGTGTGACTTCATGGGCTTGAGATGGACCTCCGAGAAATGGCCAAATTCTCTTCATAATCTTAATCCTAAACTACCCTAATATAAGAAAAAACACTAACTAAACCTATCCTAACACTCCAAGGAGACAAGGAGAGAGATTGCATAAAATAAAACTACACTAGAAGTGGTGATGCACCAAGAAAAGGGGTTTTCAGAGAACTTCCCACTTGCCAATGAAAAAGTATGAGCATGGGAAGGATGGAAATGCATCACATAACCAATTGTATATAATACTTCATTCCCATTAAGCATATCATCTTCCAAAACCTATAATAGAAATATGGGGTTACAGAGTATACCTGTAAACATGAGAGAGGCAAAAGGAATTAGCAAAATGATGCAAGGATAGATAATTGATCCAAAAACATCATTGTATTACTCCAAGAACATGCCTATTTCATCATTATAGTAGGAAGAGGTAGAAGTTATCATTATAATATTTGGAAGGAAGGCTTGAAAGCCTCTAAATTCACAACAAATTAGATTGAGAAAGAAAGGAAGCATGGAAAAAAATGTCTAAATATTTGTAATTTTGAATTCCCTTACATTTTATAGAATTGTTGAGTGTGTTGAGAGAAAAGAGGAGAGTTCTAAAATATATGCATGAATATAGAAAAGTATGGTCTCCTTACAAATTCCCATGCCTATTTTTGCAGCACCCCATATTTGTCACATCATCAATTGCACTCAAGAAAATTTCACCCTTCATGTTTTCATAAATTTAAATTCTTGCATTTGATTATAAAATAATATTTTAGTATATTTTTTAAAGCTATTTGGTCCATTGGTGGGCTCCATAGGTCTAAATTCTGCATGTGGGGGAGTTTTGTTAGCTGACTTAGTAGACAGCTCGCTAGCCATTCAGCGAGATTGACTTACGAGCTCTACATTACATTCCCTTTAGGCTCATCACGGGCTCTTCACATTTATTTTTTACGGCATTGAAATTACCCTGTCGGGATATTCGCATTGAAATTCCCCTTGCTTTATTTTTGGCACCTCATGTTATGGATCAAAGGATCTCCTCCAAGTGTATTTGTTTAAAATTCACCCAACCCCTCATGATTTCTATGGAAAACCTATGTTTCTACCTAACCCTCTATATTTTACATCTTACACTTTAATTTTCTCATCTCGGGAACTGTTCACCACCCAAGCTCATCACCATGTCCTCATGATTCTAGGCCATCTTGCATTTGATTATAAAATAATATTTTAGTATATTTTTTTAAAGCTATTTGGTCCATTGGTGGGCTCATAGGTCTAAATTTTGCATGCCGGAATCAAGACCAGTGCTTACCTAAAAGCACATGGGGAGTTTTGTTGGTGACTTAGTAGACAGCTCGCTGGCTTAGCATCAATGAGATGTGATGAGCTCTATATTACATTCCCTTTAGGCTCATCGTGGGCTCTTCACATTTATTTTTACGGCATTGAAATTACCTCTCGGCCAGGATATTCGCATTAAAATTCCCTTGCTTTATTTTTGGCACCTCATGTTATGGATCGAAGGATCTCCTCCAAGTGTATTTGTTTAAAATTCACCAAACCCTCATGATTTCTATGGAAAACCTATGTTTCTACCTAACCCTCTATATTTTACATCTTACACTTTAATTTTTCTCATTCAGAAGGCTGTTCACCACCCAAGCTCATCACCATGTCCTCTGTGATTCTAGGCCATCTCGGACACTCATCGGCCCTTTCTTTCTTCAATGTACTCACCAACTCTAATGACTTGGCAAGTCCCTCGGGGTCACCATGCCACGTCACCTACATGACCACCTATTGAATCACCGGATGGCTCATTGCACCACCTCAAAAATCACCCTAAGTGACCCTTTTCAAATCATCCTCATTAGAGTTCTAGACTCCAACATTCCCAACTCGTCGAAATATTCACCGAGTTAACCCACATCTAACTCTAAAATTCATACTTTGGATTTTTAGACTCCTCACCTAATTTTTCCCTAGTTGTTTTCCAATTTATGATAAACACAAGTTCTAAACTCTAAAATTTAGAGTTCAAAGATCAGACTTTACTCCTCTATTTAAAGTGACTCACCTAACTAAGTCACGAAACACCAAACCTTGAAATTCCAATTTTGGACTATTCCTAGAACTTGACCCTTTGCACTTAATCCACTAACACTCCATATTTTCATGTTGAGTCGGCTTCCACCGAGTATCTCAACCATTCCCAAGCCAAGTTGCATGCATTGATCCTACGGCCCCTTTGAATTTTCAATGACTCACTTTCTTGAGGTTCCCTTCACTTCTGCATGACATTCCATAATGAGCCCAACCAAGCTCCCTCTTGCCAATAAGGCCTGAAATTCATCTATGTTGTGGTGAGCTTGGATCTCATGCTTAATGTCAAGCCTCCATAATTTAACCCAACCCCAAGTGTTTTCTCGATCTGGACGACTCGGTAATCTTGTAGAGCTCCGGGTTCATGTTTTCCCTATGATATTTCTTAACTTCAACTCTAGATGAGTCCCTATCATAATGGAATCCTCCAATGCACGTGGTTGAAATAGCTTGGTCCTCAATCCCTCCCAAGTTATCCATTTTATGCGTCCTTTCACCTGATTTCCATGGGATGAGAAAATCAGCCATTAACTCACCAATCTATGTCTTTTTTGAGATAAACGATGAAATCAATGGCCATTATTCTAGTCTCCTCACCAACTTGGATCAGTGAGTTGGTGATCCTAAACTTCCCTCTACAATGTCATCCATCCTCCATTCCAATCATGACTCCAATGTAAATACACTAAGTTGATGTTATATCCCGACCATTCTCGGCTTTGCAATGACCATGCTAATGTTAAACATTCACGGGCTCAATCTCGTGATCCATTCTTAGATGCACCAAGCACTGGATGAATTTTTCCACCTTGCATTAATTCTCAAGTTAATCCACCGAGTAACATCCATGTCCTTTCTTTGTAATTACTCCTTCGTGAACACCTTTTGTGTAAAATAACTAGGCCAACATTCTCCACTAGATCACCCTTCTCATGAGCTATGCAAAGTTGACCTTTATTTACCCATAGCTTCGATGCATTGAGTTGATTATTGGCTTCGGGCCCTCTATTTTTTCAATTTTGGCTTTCCCAAGCTAGTCTACCCACAACCTTGTGATACATTTCACACCAAAGCCAACTACATAATCGTTAGCTCACCGAGCAACTTGTCGAGCTGCTCGGTGAACTATTTACAATTCATGGCCCCTTCATATCACTTTGACATATTTTTTCAAAATTTTCATGATCCTTTTAATTTTTTGAATTATTCTATGAGCTAGTAGGTCATGGAGGTATAGTAAAATCCCCTAAACATGATTTATCAATTTTGATAATTTTATGCCTGTGTTGACTGGAAGTGGGCCCACCAAGATAATATTCTTACTCCAAAACAAAACTCAAGCCTTCAAAACCTAAAAAAGAAAAGAATAGTCCAAGATGATTATGAAACTTTCCATAACATCATAAATGTTCCCTAAACACAAAATTTTACCTAAAATGCCCCAGAATGTTTCATGAAGGACTTTCCTAGTCCCTGGGTCCAATTTACCCCATTTTCCATTTTTTCCCAGGGGAAAAAATGGATAACATTTTGGCAACTCATGGGGACATCTTCTGCTAGATGTATTTGTGAAGCTTCTATAGCATCTCCATTGGGCATGAATTCACTTTTGGTGGCCTAAAATGGATCCAAAATTTTGTGATTATGACCCCGTAATATGTTTATTGCAATGTTGATCCTAGACTTTCTGTTAAAATTTGAAATTTTTAATCTTCCATACATTAGATATTTGATCATGGATTATTGTTGACTTTGATTCTTATATGATGCATGATGATTATTAGAGACACTTTATATGTTGATGATGTTATATTGTTGGACATGGTTATATGATGGATGTTTTCGGACTTGTGATATTTGGATATTGTGAGTAGACCTAGAAATGGAAAATTATTGGATGATGATATAGTTGTTGATAAAACTATAAATGATATTGTTAGATTGCTTTGATGTTGTTGTGATTCATATATCTAGATGATTTTGGAATTTAATTATATTTATATTATTTTGGATGTTCTGATATGGCCATGAGGCCGAAGGAGGTATTTGTGTTTTTAGGTTAAAATATCACAACAAACATCGGGGATTGGAGACCAACCACATTGGAATTCTAGATGAATTCAACAAGGTCACCATGGCAACTAGTTTTGTTTTGTGTGTGTTTGTTAGTGTTAGGGATTCCCATGGGGGGATCACCTTTAAATGTGACCAAGGGATTTTATGTATTTCTTTTATTTTGGTCCCTTTTGTTTAATTTTTGCATGTGTTTTTTTGTGGTGCACTTACCCTTTCATTATTTATTTAATGTGGTGTAAATATTGTGAGTAATCATATTGTTAAGTTAATTAATTAAAATATGTCATAAGAATGTAATTAATAGAGTTGTTGGCCATGTTTTAAAGTGTTGTAAGAATGTGTAAGTAATATGTAAGTGATGTGTAAGTTAAATTTTGAGTGTGAAACACTCCACCTTCTTGGAAATTCAAATTTTTCCTTGGAGGCTGATTTTGGAGGCTTGTGGGACAAGTTAAACTTGTCCCATACCTCTTAAATTTACATACCAACCTTACCTATGGTTGGAGAGTTAAAATTAGACTTTTTAATGCATTTTGGGAAGACAAATTGTAGGTTTTAATTGCACTTTTCTTACATAATTTAATTTCAGTCCTTTGGGGTGTGGGTTGGATTTGAGTGTGTAAGTAAACTATCATATTATTCACCCACCTATTTATTATGCATTGGAGAATGAAGTTGACTTTGGGGTTGGGGTTGAGGATGTGTGATGTGGCATCCTACATGGATCCACCTCATCCTCTTCTCTTCCCTCTTCTATAAAATTTGAATTCTTGTCTTGTTTTGGGTTGCTTCACTTTTGGAGACTTCATTTTGGGGAATTTTTTGTTGTTTGGGAGCTCTTGCTTGAAGGAGTTTTGGAAGATTGTTGCATGCTTGTGCTTGGTTATTTTTGGATTGCTTGCATTGGGATAGAGCTTGCTATTGTTTTGAATTTGGAATAACTCCATCATGGAGAGGTAAGAGCTTGGCTCATGAAATGCTCTTCTTTTATATATGTAAATGTTCATGTGTGAATGTTTTTTACATGTTTGTGGGTTGTTGGGTAGATGGCCTAGGAATGGTGTAGGAGAAGACTATGGGGTTTATTTTTGTGGGAGGCATAAGTGTGTTTTAGGGAGGTATAAGGGTGGAGGGAGTTGGGATTTGGGTTCCACCTTACAAAGAAATAGCTTGCATTTATTTACTCATTATGGGGTGCCATAAGAGGTTGGGGAGGCATAAGGAAATGTGAGGAATAAGGGGTACTTGGGGAGGCATAAGGAATGTCAAGGGTTTTGATATACTATTTTTGGTGGTTTGTAACTCAGGTGGTGATACCCATTTCCCCTTTGGGAGGCATAAGAAGCATCCCCCATAGTTCTTGCTCCTTTGGCTTGCTTGATGAAGCCTAGTATTATTTTTGTCATGTGTTAATGTAGTTGTAAAACTACATTACATTTTTTTGGACTATGTTTTAATTTGAAATGTGTGAAAATGTTGCTTGTGTGTTTGTGGAAGCTTTGTTGTTTCCATGAGTTGGATCACACCTTTTATTGCATTATGGTTGGGGCTCGGGGCCAATGAAGAAGGATGGATTCTCCTCTTCATTGGATGTCTTGGTTGGGTGGAGAGCGTTGCCTTTCCCCTACTCTTGTTGTGATCAAATTGGAAGAATGAGAAGAATGCATGTTGTTGTTCTAGAGTTGAGAAAAGACAGTTTGACAATCCCTTGTGAAATGAAATCTCATTGTAACCTTTCCCACTTGAAGTGGATGAACTTGTAAATTTTTGTAATGGAAAGATGTTGTATTGATTTGCAAGTGAAATTTGAAATGTAAAAGAGTTATACTTGTATTCTATTTTGGAAAGAATGTGAAAGAATGATACGTGTTTTTTGTATATTGTATTTTGTAATCAAATGGAAAGGAAGTTGTAAGAGTTCATTTGAATTAATGGAAGTGGTTTTGTCTTGTCCATATGATGTTATTCCATTGGAAATTTGTGTTTAGCATGCACTATGAAATCTCTTGTTTGAAAAGTGGTAAAGTGGAACACGTGAAAAGAAAATGTATTATTCTACCTTGTATTCAATAAATGATTTTGGAAGGAATAAAAGAAAGGAAGTTGTAAAATTTCCTTTTGAAATCAATAAATGAATGTAATACTTTTCTCAAATTGCATTGTTGTATTGAATCTGATCATATCAATGTATTGAAATCTCTGTTTGAAAGGAAGAAATGCGTGTGAGAAAAATACAATATTTTGTCTCTTTGAAATGTGAAAAATTTGAAATCAGAATTGCATTTTGGTCTTGAATAGTTTGATTTGAATCAACTAAAATGTGTTAGATTGGAATTGGAACATATTCTAAATACTTGGAAGAAGAAATGGCAAATAGACCCATCAAAATTTGATCCTTGTTATTTGTAATTTCAAACTAGCAATTATTAAACCAAAAATGCATAGTTTGAACCTACAACAATAAAATAACAAATTAAATGATTGAATTGAAGTAGTAGGCCCTAAACGAGTTCAAATAGACAAAAAAACTTAAGGAAATATCTCAAAACTTAGCAAAATTGGGCTCAAACCATTTTATAGTCATTTTTCTATGTCAAGAAATGGAAATGTTCAAATTGTAAATCAATCAGACAAATTGAACCTTGAATCCTTCCTTAAATCCATTTAGGAACAATCCTCCATGTCTATTTGACATGTTGAGAGAGGAAGAAGATCAAATTGAATAAATCTAACAAGTTAAAATTTACCAGTTCACACTGTATAAAATCTATAGGCCATTTTCTTAAAATTGACCCCTTAAAATTTATCAAAACCTAAAATTAATGATCTTTGTGTAAAAGAGGACATCGAGAGATTTCCAAAAGTCCTTGTTTTCCCCAAACCAAGCTCTCTATCAAAATTTATGGCCTTTTGAAGTTTTCTTCACTTGGCGTTAAAATTTTGGGAAAAATTTCCTTAAAATTTTTCCCTTAAGGCTTAGGAAAATTTTTGGGAAAATTTTCAAAATTTTTCCACCCCCCACCCCTTACCAATGCCAAAGGCTACCACACCATGGCACCATGAGGTGTCAGTGGGGGTGGATCCCTTTTTAACTTAGCACTTTTGAAAATTTTTTTGGGAAAATTTTCCAAATTTTTTCCCCATGCCATGACCAATCAGGTGATGCCACGTGGCATCATGAGGCATCGGTGGAGGAACGGGTCCCTTTTTTTCTTTTGCATCTTCAGAAAATTTTTGGAAAATTTTCCAAGTTTTCCCCATTGTTCCATTGGCCGGCCTGACAGCCAATCAGGGGCTGCCACGTGGCATCGTGAGGTGTCGGTGGAGGCGCGGGTCTCTTTACCCTCTTAGCCTTTGGGGTGTTAAGTTAATTTTCTCCCCACCACCCCACCTTCCCCACATTGGCTTAGGAGATGCCACATGTCCTTTGTGGACTCATGGAGAGTGGGGCACAAAGCTGACTTTTCACCCCGCGTGGGAGAATTTGTAAAATGTCTCCCGCCACCCCGCTTTCCCTGCTTTTCCCCGTGCTTTGGCTTAGGAGTGCCACGTGTCCCTTGTGGACTTGCGGACCCATGGGAGTGTGGGCACAAATGTGATTTTTTCCCCCCCATGGAAAATTTTTCCAAAAGTCTCCCATGGCCCGCCTAACCCGCCCTTTGGGAAAATTTTCACCCCTGGGCCCTGAGCCCGCTCTTGGGGAAAATTTTCACCCCAAGGCCCGCCGACCCATAACTTGAAAAATATGAGGAGTTAGGAGGACTTATTTATATCATGGAAAGGTGAGGAAATTTCCTATCCAATGGGAGTAATTTAGGAAAATTTTGAATGTGTTAAGTGTGAGAAAAATCAAGTTGAAACTTTAAGCCTATTAGAGAGTGGGTATGGTGAGGAATTTACCCTCTGAACCTAATTGAAACTTCTAACCCTAAATTTTGGACCTTATGACCTCTAATAATTATTAATAAAAGAAAAGTATACTCTAGTAGATTAGAATTGTTCTAGAACCTATTAGTGATAATTGTTGTCTTGTAACATGGTTGTAGATTCTTTTAATAAAAAAAAATTATTCCATAATTTTCCTAACTAATCCTAGGTTGTTCTTGGGTCTCAAGTGGGTTGTTTTTAATGGGGTGTTACACTTGGTATCAGAGTAGTGGTTCAAAATCTTGGACCATTGGGCACACTAGAAAACTTGAGACATGAAACTTAAACCTAGCACACTTTTAAATCTAGAAAACAACTTAGTTTAGAAATTACATATTTTAGTAAACATGGAAATTGAATAAAACTTAGAAAAATGAACTAACTCTCACCTTGGTCTATGCAGGAGGCAGTGCAGATAAGATGAGGGGAATTTTCACATAGACCCAGACTTACCACCACCAGATCATGTTGTAGTAGCCATCCTACCCTAGATTTTGTAGACTCTTTAGGATGTTAATGCCGCTCTATGTGGAGGATCAGTAGGAGGACATGTAGCCAGACATGACAGAGTCCCTTCCATTGAGGGTCAGGTATCTCCTCGACCCAGTGAGGAGCATGGAGGAGAGAACTCCCATGCAGAGTCATCCAAGGTAGAGTCACCATAGAGGGGATAGGGTGACCAAGTTTCAGGACATAGAGAGAGGTCTCGGAGCCCTAGGCTTAGGGATGAGCATGCAGAGAGACCTAGAGGCCATCAGACCACAGCTGCAGATCACATCAGGGAGATCCTGAAGCTTTGACCATCACATTATTCTGGTGACATAGGTGGATTTTAGGTAGAGGCCTGGTTGGTGAGCTTGAGTGGATGCTTCAAGCTCTGTCCTTATTCTAGCAACATGAAATCTGTGTTGCGATCCATCTACTGAGGGATGGAGCTGGTGTCTAGTGGAGGACAGAGGAGTAGAAGCTCCATGTTGATTATAAGAGACGACAGTTACAGGAGCTCTTTGAGGAGCATTTTGGAGTAGATATTTGTCATGGAGGTTCATACAATAGTGGATAGATGAGTTTCATGACCTCGACAGGCATCTCTTACAGTGGCTGAGTATGAGAGTAGATTTTTGGATCTACTCTAGTATGTTGATTACATGCAGGATGAGTAGGTGTGGATCCACAGGTTCATCCGGGGCCTGAATCTAGACATTGGAGGTGTAGTGTGGATCCATTTCCATAGACATTTAGTTGAGGCCATCGAGAAGGCCTATATAGTAGAGGAGACTCGGGGAAAGACCCAACAGGCTAGAGACCGAGTCCGGAGCCGCACATACAATAGATGTAGGATAGTAGATCGAGGGGATCAGTACCTCTTCCTCATGGTGGACAGGGTTCAACATAGTCATCTTTTAGACCCCAGTAGTAGTAGTCCCACCCACCTTATAGACCTCCACAGAGGTTTGATGCACAAAGAGGTCAGAGTATGGGGCCTCCTCTAGGGGTCCCATCAGGACATAGGGTGCCCAGAGAGCTCACTCAGAGAGCTCACTGTAGCGAGACCTAATAGACCACAGCTAGATCATCAAGATCCACACCACGAGACCTCCAGTAGTACTGGACTGGACTACTACAGGGGAGAGGATTAGGAGGTTGTTTTGGTTGTGGTGTTACTTGGACATTTTGGAGAGATTGCCCACAAACCCTAACAACAAGGGTAAGACATAGATCTTAGAGCCTACTTGTTGGTGATATGGGGTGTAGTCATAGGATGTATGCGTAGTGGTGAGAACCACTAGGAAGAGCATTAGAGTATAGTTATTGAGACCACAAGTAGCATTGGTGGTATTCCTACCTCCATCTTGTTTGATTCTAGTTCTTCTGATTCTTTCATTGCACCATCTTTAGTAGAGTGATGTAGGTTGGTGGTAGTTAGGTAGGGTCATAGTTGGGATGTTGAGATGGCTTCTGGAGCCAAGATCTCTGTAGACTCCTTAGTTAAGGAGTGTGTGGTGGATTTGGGACCTTTCACCACTACCACGGATCTCTGTATCCTTCCTTTGGGCTCTTATGGAGTCATCTTGGGTATGGATTGGTTGTCTGCACACAAGGCCAGAGTGGATTATTACCACAAGATTATATCTTGTGCGAGATGATTTGGGAGTTGAGTTAGTGATTTCAGGGGTCAGGAGACCCATTTCTATTCACACCATCTCTGTTATGTAGCTTAAGCGGTGTGTGTGATGGGGTTGTTAGATGTATGTTGTTACAGTTAGTGACAGATTAGAGGATGGGTCTAGTGGACCATCTAGATGATCACCCCATTTTGAGAGAGTTTTAGATGTCTTTCTGGGGAGCTACAGGGTTACCACCCCCACGTGAGATTGATTTTCATATAGATCTAGTTCTAGGAGTAGAGCCTATCTCACGAGCACCTTATCGGATGACCACACAGAGCTCTGTGAGCTCAAGTTGTAGCTTGAGGGCCTTTTGGAGAAAGGCCTTATCCATCCTAGTGTATCCCCTTGGGGTGCATTGGTGATCTTTGTGAAGAAGAAGGATGGATCCTTGTGGTTGTGTATTGATTACCACCTAGCTAAACAAAGTAACGATCAAGAATCGTTATCCCCTTCCTCACATTGATGATTTGTTTGATCAGATGAAGGGAGCCATGGTTTTCTCTAAGATTGATCTTAAGTCAAGTTACCATTAGTTGAGGATTTTGGAGGTAGACATTCATAAGACCACCTTCCATGAGATATGGCCACTATGAGTTCACAGTGGTGCCTTTTGGTTTGACTAATGCCCCCGTAGTGTTTATGAGTTTGATGAATGGGGTATTTAGGACCTTCTTAGATCACTTCATGCTCATCTTCCTTGATGACATTTTGATTTACTCACATATGCATGAGGAGCATGAGGGCACCTTCGCTAGGTTCTTCAGTGTCTTTGGGAGCAACAACTTTTGGGAACTTGGAGAAGTGTGCATTCTTTTAGATAGAGGTGCAATATTTGGGTCATATCATTTCTGGGGAAGGTATCACCATAGATCCTTCCAAGATTAGAGCTATTATGGATTAACTAGCACCCCAGTATGGTATGGTGAGGTGTGTAGACTTCATGGGATTAACAAGGTACTACTAGAGATTTGTTAGGACTTCTCTCGGATTGCACACCCCATCACTTCCCTTTAGAGGAAAGGGAAGAAGTTTTTTGTCAAGACAGATGCAAGAAGGCCTTTAGTACACTGAAGGAATGTCTCACTACAACACCTATTCTTGTAGTTTCGGATCCACAGGGTGATTTTTTCATTTACACGGATGCTTCTTTAGTAGGGCTTGGAGGTGTGTTGATGCAGGAGGGTAGAGTAGTGGCTTTTGAGTCTCACAAACTCAAGGATTATGAGATTAATTATCGACTCATGATCTTGAGCTTATGGTAGTTGTGCATGCTTTGGTTTGATGGAGGCACTTTTTACTTGGTCAGAGATTCACACTTAGGATAGATCACTTGAGTCTTCACCACCTCTTCACGTAGCCCAATCTCAACACTCATCAGTGGCGTTGGATGGAGTTGCTTTGTGAGTATGATATGGAGATAGAGCATGTGAAAGGGAAGGAGAATGTGGTGGAAAACACTCTCAGTAGATGGAGACATGTGGCTATGGCCACCTTAGTGAGCACAAATAGATTTGTGGAGTAGGATTCTTCAGTAGCTTCCTCTTGATAGCTTCTACATTGTAGTTGAGCAGAGATCGAGTCTCAGAGACCCCTCGAGGGAATTTTGATGGTTTTTCCTTAGAGCAGATGGTCTTCTTAGGCACAGAGGCTGGATTTATGTTCCCAGAGATGGAGGCTTGAGGTAGGACATCTTGGCAGAGGCACATCATGCACCCTATTCAGCCCATCCCGGGGTGAAGAAGATGCACGCCACCTTGAGATAGTTATATCATTGGAGAGGACTTTGAGAGATGTGGCCCAGATTTGTTGTCATGATGTTTAGAGTGCCAGAAAGTGAAGGCCTGAGCATCAACATCTAGTTGGCCTTCTTTTTCCTCATGCTATACCGGAATGGAAGTGGGACACCATTTCCATGGATTTCATTGTTGGGCTACCGATGTTGAGATATCACCATGATGCCATCATGGTCACGGTTGATAAATTGATAAAAGTGGCTCACTTTTCTTTGGTGAATACCACTTATATAGCTAGTGTAGTGGCATGGGTATATTTGGATGAGATTTTTAGGTTTACATGGGATTCCATGGAAGATCATTAGTGATCGTGATCCTTTGTACACTTCCCATTTTTGGACTACCATGCAACATGCCCTTGGGATGAAGATCAATTTCAGCACACATATCACCCTGAGATAGATGGATAGATTGAGTGGGTGAATTATATTTTAGAGGACATGCTCAAGATGTATGTGATGGATTAGTAGTCTAGATGGGAGGAGTACCTATACTTAGTGGAGTTTTCCTACAATAATAGTTTTCAGAGTTCTATAGGCATGGCTCCTTTTTAGGATTTGTATGGTAGAGAGTGTAGGACACCTCTTAGCTGGGATAAGCTAGAGGATAGGGTTTCTCTTGGACCAACTTTGTTGTAGGACATGGAGCAAGTAGGTGGTATTGATCGAGACGGAGACTATAGGAGGAGGAGGCATGAGATAGAAGAAGAAGTATGTAGATCAACATAGGACCGACCGTAGTTTTGATGTGGGCATGAAGGTGTTCCTTCATGTCAGGCCACATAAGAGCCCTATCCATTATGGAAAAGGTTCTAAGTTAGCTCCTAGATTCATGGGTCCTTTTGAGATCTTGGAGTATTGGCCCTTTGGCCTACCATCTAGCATTTCCACCTAGCTTGTCTCGCATACATGATGTGTTTCATGTTTCAGTTCTTAGGAGATATGTTGTAGATCCTTCTCATGTGTTAGATTGGACATCATTACAGGTGCAGGATTAGGGGTAGGTGATGGTGGAGCCCATTCACATCCTAGATCATAGGACCTGGGCCTTGAGGCAAAGAGGTTGATCAGGTTTGAGTGTAGTGGGATAGATATGATGAGACTGTAGCTACATGGGAGGATGCTACTTTATTATGAGTTCAGTTTCCACATTTGTTCCAGTGACTTCAGGAGGAAGTCAAGTCTAAGGGAGGGGATGTAGTGCCCACTTCCCTTTGACACCTTTTTGATACTGATCATGACACTATCGACTATATTATGGACATTATTATAGTTTTGATTTAGTATGATGTTAGATATTTGATCATGGATTATTGTTGACTTTGATTCTTATATGATGCATGATGATTATTAGAGACACTTTATATGTTGATGATGTTATACTATTGGACATGGTTATATGATGGATGTTGTTCGGACTTGTGATATTTGGATATTGTGAGTAGACCTAGAAATGGAAAATTATTGGATGATGATATAGTTGTTGATAAAACTATAAATGATATTGTTAGATTGCTTTGATGTTGTTGTGATTCATATATCTAGATGATTTTGGAATTTAATTATATTTATATTATTTTGGATGTTCTGATATGGCCACGAGGCCGAAGGAGGTATTTGTGTTTTGCAGGTAAAAATATCACAACAAACATCGGGGATTGGAGACCAACCACATTGGAATTCTAGATGAATTCAACAAGGTCACCATGACAACTAGTTTTGTTTGTGTGTGTGTTTTGTTAGTGTTAGGGATTCCCATGGGGGATCACCTTTAAATGTGACCAAGGGATTTTATGTTTTCTTTTATTTTGGTCCATTTTTGTTTAATTTTTGCATGTGTTTTTTTGTGGTGCACTTACCCTTTCATTATTTATTTAATGTGGTGTTAATATTGTGAGTAATCATATTGTTAAGTTAATTAATTAAAAGATGTCATAAGAATGTAATTAATAGAGTTGTTGGTCATGTTTTAAAGTGTTGTAAGAATGTGTAAGTAATGTGTAAGTAATATGTAAGTGATGTGTAAGTTAACTTTTGAGTGTGAAACACTCCACCTTCTTGGAAATTCGAATTTGTCCTTGGAGGCTGATTTTGGAGGCTTGTGGGACAAGTTAAACTTGTCCCATACCTCTTAAATTTACATACCAACCTTGCCTATGGTTGGAGAGTTAAAATTAGACTTTTATAATGCATTTTGGGAAGACAAATTGTAGGTTTTAATTGCACTTTTCTTACATGTTTTAATTTCAGTCCTTTGGGGTGTGGGTTGGATTTGAGTGTATAAGTAAACTGTCATATTATTCACCCACCTATTTATTATGCATTGGAGAATGAAGTTGAATTTTTTGGGTTGGGGTTGAGGATGTGTGATGTGGCATCCTACATGGATCCACCTCATCCTCTTCTCTTCCCTCTTCTATAAAATTTGAATTCCTTGCCTTGTTTTAGGTTGCTTCACTTTGGAGACTTCATTTTTTGGGTGAATTTTTCTTGTTGTTTTGGGAGCTCTTGCTTGAAGGAGTTTTGGAAGATTGTTGCATACTTGTGCTTGGTTGTTTTTGGATTGCTTGCATTGGGATAAAGCTTGTTGTTTTGGAATTTGGAATAACTCCATCATGGAGAGGTAAGAGCTTGGCTCATGAAATGCTCCCTCTTTTATATATGTAAATGTTAATTTGTGAATGTTTTGAATGTTTGTGGGCTGTTGGGTAGATGGCCTAGGAATGGTGTAGGAGAAGACTATGGGGTTTATTTTGTGGGAGGCATAAGTGTGTTTTAGGGAGGTATAAGGGTGGAGGAGTTGGGATTTGGGTTCCACCTTACAAAGAAATAGCTTGCATTTCTTTACTCATTATGGGGTGCCATAAGAGGTTGGGGAGGCATAAGGAAATGTGAGGAATAAGGGGTACTTGGGGGAGGCACAAGGAATGTCAGGGTTTTGATATACTATTTTTGGCGGTTTGTAACTCAGGTGGTGATACCCATTTCCCCTTTGGGAGGCATAAGAAGCATCCCCATAGTTCTTGCTCCTTTGGCTTGCTTGATGAAGCCTTAGTATTTTTTTCATGTGTTAATGTAGTTGTAAAACTACATTATGTTTTTGGATTGTGTTTTATTGTGAAAATGTTGCTTGTATGTTTGTGGAAGCCTGTTGTTGCCATGAGTTGGATCACACCTTTTATTGCATTATGGTTGGGGCTCGGGGCCAATGAAGAAGGATGGATTCTCCTCTTCATTGGATGTCTTGGTTGGGTGGAGAGAATTTCCTTTCCCCTACTCTGTTGTGATCAAATTGGAAGAATGAGAAGAATGCATGTTGTTGTTCTAGAGCTGAGAAAAGATAATTTGAAAGTCCCTTGTGAAATGAAATCTCATTGTAACCTTTCCCACTTGAAGTGGATGAACTTGTAAATGTTTGTAATGGAAATATGTTGTATAGATTTGCAAGTGAAATTTGAAATGTAAAAGAGTTATACTCTGTATTCTATTTAGAAAGAATGTGAAAGAATGATACGTGTTTGGTATATTGTATTTTGTAATCAAATGGAAAGGAAGTTGTAAGAGTTCATTTGAATTAATGGAAGTGGTTTTGTCTTGTCCATATGATGTTATTCCATTGGAAATCTGTGTTTAGCATGCACTATGAAATCTTTGTTTGAAAAGTGGTAAAGTGGAACATGTGAAAAGAAAATGTATTATTCTACCATGTGTTCAATAAATGATTTTGGAAGGAATAAAAGAAAGAAGTTGTAAAGTTTTTCTTTTGAAATAAATAAATGATGTAATGCTTTTGTCAAATTGCATTGTTGTATTGAATATGATCATATCAATGTATTGAAATCTCTGTTTGAAAGGAAGAAATGCGTGTGAGAAAAATGTAGTATTTGTCTCTTTGAAATGTGAAAATTTTGAAATCAAAATTGATTTTGGTCTTGAATATTTTATTTAAATCAACTAAAAGGTGTTAGATTGAAGTTGGAATGTATTCTAAATACTTGGAAGAAGAAATGGCAATTAGACCCATCAAAATTTGATCCTTGTTATTTGTAATTTCAAACTTGCAATCATTTAAACCAAAAATGCACAGTTCGAACCTACAACAATAAAATAACAAATTAAATGATTGAATTGAAGTAGTAGTCCCTAAACAAGTTCAAATAGACAAAATCACTTAAGGAAATATTTCAAAACTTGGCAAAATCAGGCTCAAACTCTTTTGCAGTCATTTTTCTGTCAAGAAACGGAAATGCTCAAATTGTAAATCAATCAGACAAATTGTATCTTGAATCCTTCTTAAATCCATTTAGGAACAATCCTCCATGTCTATTTGACATGTTGAGAGAGGAGGAGACAAAAAAATTTAATGGATCTTACAAGTTAAAAATTACCCGCACATGATAAAAGTCCAAGCCATTTTCTTAAAATTGACCCTTAAAATTTATCAAAACCTAAAATTAGTGATCTCTATGCAAAGAGGACGTTGAAAGATTTCAGAAAGTCCTTTTTCCCAAACCAAGCTCTCTATAAAAATATCTCTCCAAATAGAGTCATTAGTGAGTTCTGCTAGTGTTTATAGTTTATTATTTGCATAGAGTTTCTCCTCTTTCGATTGAAGACAAAATTGAATTGCATTTTTAATCTCCTAATCTAACATCAAATTTGTAAGATCAAACATTTCATCTCTAATTTTTAGGACTATTAGGGGTAGAAATATCTTAAAGGATATTTTCCTCCATCACATATTCATTAGCCAAATAAATTTCCCCCAATCATTAGAGAAGCAAGAAACCTTTAATGATGTCATCTTTGTTCAAGGCTTCGAATCGACTTAGTCTCTCATGTGTGTTATTCTTATTCTTCATTTAATCAGGATATGGAATATTCAATTCCTCCTATTCCAATTTGAGAAGGTTTTTTGAAATTATAGGATGTTCATGAGTATTTCCTTTCATGGCACAAGGCATTGTGTGTTGGAAGAGAGATGATGGGATAACAAAGTTGGCAAGTTCCATAGGCTCCTGTCCATCAAAATACTCCTCCATTTCCTGACTATATAAAATGTTCAATTTCTTCATCCCACGGTGTTCTTTGGGTTGGAATTTTGCTCACCCTAATGTTATTTATCCTCAAGCATGAAATTAGAAAGACCAAATTCATCTAAGAAATCAGATCTGTGAAAAGATGAAGAAGGAGAAGAATTTGAAACTTCTATATGGTCTTGTCTACACTCAAAACCTATAAATCAAGATGGTCTTCTTCCATGGTTTGGAGCTCTGGTAGTTGACTCTAATTTATGATAATACTCTTGGCAACCTGTTGCAAACCCTATAAATGTTGTAAGTTCTTGACATGCAGGCAACTAGGATAACTCCATTCAACTAGAACACCATACACCTTTGAGAGTTTTTCTTCTTAAACTTACACATGCTTCTCTTTCTATGGATTTGAATCTAACTCCTACTCTTCCTCTATAACTAATTTTACAATATGTGGTAAATTAGTAGTTTCCATAAACATAGTATCAACATGCACACTACATTAGAGTTTGTAGACTATTGATCTTGCTCTTCTACTTATTTTTTTCAAGTTAAATTTCCACCACATGATTTTTAATCTTGACCTTTTCTAAGTTCTTGGTCATGAGTGGAATTTTCTTAATGTTGAGTCTTGCAACCCATTCCTTCAAGTTTTTGCAGTATCCTCTTTTTAGGCTCCTTAACAATATCATCCTCTTCACTAGTTTTTTTGACTTTGTTCCTATTGAGTAGAGAAAATGAATAAGTACCAAGGAGAGGTTATTGTGGGGAAAAAAATTATCATGAGGAAACGTGTGCAAGGAAAATAGGGTTTGTGAGAAAAGGACAGAAAGGAAAGGGTTGCATGAAAAAAGAATCAAACACTTATGAAGTTTTTAGATGAAGATCTAAATATAGAATTGGAATAGTGACCATGTAATGTTTTGAAGATAAGATTGAAACATGAAGACTTGTGGCTCAAGAAAAGGCTATTTTGGGATAAGGAGAAGACCAAGTGACATGCATAGTTCTAAGCTAATAATAGGATCTAAACTAGGAGTTAACTATAGTAGATCTATTATTAGGAGAGCTTGCATGCTTTTGTAGTTATCTTATAACAGCACATGGATAATATTAGCATGCAACCTATTTTTAGGATGCATAGGTGGTGAAGGGAAAGTCCCCACCCCTATATATATGTATGATCTACATAGGTTAGGATCAATCACTTTTGTAATAGAGTTTTGTTGTTGGAATATGTGCACACATGAATCATGGTGACACTCATATGTATGCAAACAACCACGTGTTTTTAGTACTTAATATAATGGATATTTTTGGCTAGATATTAGTTGTAAGCACCTTTTTACTAGTTATTTCATGATGGATTTAATCTTGATACTTGTATAAGTTAATATTAGGCTTATGATCTAGATTTATCTTATAATTCACAATATACTCGAATGCTTGTTATGAATATGGAATATATATATATATATATATATATATATGGAATATTTGCATGCTTATATGAGCACTAAAATTATGCATGGGTGATGTGTCAGCGTGTCTTGGGATTTTGATGGGTAAAATAAGACTACATTTTGGTTCTATTTTAGGACCTCTTTTGAAGTTGTTGCAAGGATGGTGCATGATGGAAACATACCGGATAAATTTGGATACTATTGAAGATTGGGTAGATAATTTGGAAGATGATTTGCACAAAGATATAACACTAGACCTAAATTTAATGCACACATGTGGGTTAAAAAAATATTATCATCAGCTCTACGAGACGTTCTTTTCTTGTTTTCTTATAGAGTTGTATGAGTGGCTGATAGGGTATGCATTAAAGAGGAATTAGAGGTATAGAACCCTAGTTTGGATGCAGGAAGATTATCATAATTTGAATGATGTTGATTTACCTTGGACACACGTTGTAGATCACTGGTGGAGTGGTGTGTTGAATAGCTATATATTGGAGTACATTGTGTCTACTTATTCATGTCTAGAGGTAGTTGAAAACCTTAAATAAGAAGCACCTTTCCATTCGCGTGACACTTTGTTTTATGTTGATTGGTGGTGAAATGTAAAGTTAGGCCAAGATGAAGTATTGCATCAATGTGTACTAGAACATGAGTGCATAGATATCATGGAAAAGGCTCATGGTGGTATTGCAGGTGGGAACTATGTAGGTGACGCCACTATACACAATATTTTTCAAACTGGATTATGGTTGGAGACCCTATATAAAGATTGTAAGGCATATTGTAAGGCTTATGATCACTATTAGTGCCTTGGTAAACCAAGACAAAGAGATGAAATGCCTCTAAGACTTATTACTAGTGAAGAACTGTTTGAGAAATGGGCTATAGACTTTTTGGGTCCTATTTCACTAGCCATGCGTAGGACTAGATCACACTATATCATCACTTACATAGATTATCTAACAAGGTGGGTAGAAGCAACACCTACAAAGGATTATACAATAGCTACAACAACCAAGTTTCTATGGGAAAATATTATTACAAGGTATGGATGCCCATTGAGTTTGACAAGTGATAGGGGCACACATTTTTGAATGAGATAATTATAATTCTATTGGATGAATTCATGATTGCACACCATAAGACTACACCATATCATCCTCAAGAAAATGGGACTACTGAGGCTTTCAACAAGATTTTGAGCCAAACATTGACAAAAATTTGTGATGTTGGAAGAAAGGATTAGGATGATAAATTTTTGTATTACTTTGGGTGTATATAACAACATACAAGTGGTTAAACAAGGCCACACCCTTTCAATTGGTGTTTAGCATAGAAGCAATTCTTCCTATGGAATTTATGTTAACTTCTTTGTGTATTACACACGTTGGAGGTCTAGCTAATGAGAAAGCATTAGAAGAATGAATTGACAAGATGATTAAGTTGGATGAGTGATGAGAAATAGCACGTTGGAGTTAGAAGTAAGAAAAATCTAGGTAGAAAGTATGGCATGATAGGCACATTAGGGACAAAAAGCTTGAGATATGATAGATGGTGCTTCTTTATGATTCTAAGTTTTTGCGCCATCCAAGAAAACTCATAGTACATTGTTAGGACCATATGTTATCACTTATATACTTGAAACATGATCTTGTTAATTTGAAAGGATTGATGGAATATGGCTACCTAGTTACTTCAATAGGAGTAGGTTGAAGCTCTATTATAAATAAGTCTTCTTGGTGTTTGTAATAAAGAAATGTTACCATTTAGATTACATTTTCAATTATGTATTCCCTTAATGTATTTCCTTCTTTGTCACTATGCTTTGTTAATTTAGTTGGTGTTTTGTGAAATAAGCACGTTTGTGTGCTAGAAGCTAATTACCATTTGTAGTATTTTTATGCACAGAGGACTACACATACCATTTGTGTGGGGTAGTTATTGAAACATGGCTACACATAAAATAAAAAATGCTACATGTGCTATTTAAGTTTTAAGAGTTGGTGGATAGAAGATTGCTTCTAAATAATGACCATAGATGGAGATAAATGAAGGAATAGTATAACATGAGGTAAGTAGTGACTATGGAGACTACAGGAGAAGGTGCAGTGATGAGGTACTCAAGTGCATGGAAGCACACGAAGAGAATTTTGTAGCTAGAAGGTAGGAAGGTGCGCTAAAAGGTTATAGCTGAGGCGTGAAGATGTACCATGTGATGGAAAATGTGAAAAGGGTCAATTAATGAGGATTGTTGGTAGGTGAAGGAGTAATAAATGCACTAAAGTTTTCAAAATATATATAAGGAAGGGATACGAGTTCATTTTTACTATTGTAAATTACAAAAATTGAATGAGCTAAGTGAAAAATGAGTTGAGTGAATCATGTTGAGGTGCAGAGAGTGTGAAACTAGACGTGGAGAGAAGATTTGTGTGCAGGAGAAGCTTATGTCCCCATTGGTGAAGGGTTTGAGTGAAGCAAGAACATTGTGAAAGAGCTAGGCATGTAGATTGAGCTAGGGTTTGGAATTTCTCGTTATAGAGGATAGAAGGTAAGAATTTACACACTACAAGAGGACAAAAAGTTGTGATTTATAGATGGCACCAAAGAAAGAACTTGTCGTAGGAGCCAAGGGAAAGAAGAAAGTGGAAGAAAAGGTTGAAATTTCCCTAAGAGTAATTTCTTAGAGATGTAATACCCAGAAGGCATGATAGTGGGACAAGAATGGGATTATCACATCCGAAAGTGCAAGATAAGTGATTACAACCATTGCACATTGGATAATAAAAAGGAATTGGACGCGTTATTGAGTACAAAGACAAACAAGTGCACAGAAGAGGACATACTAATGTATGATGATCTTTGGAGAGAATTTGCTAAATCAGATTGGAGTTTACCATTTGTACGAGCTCCCATATTTTGGAAAATATGAACCTTTATACTAGTGGTTAATGATCAGGGTACATGAATACTTTTTCTATTCCACCAAACACATGGTAAGGATTATTATCACTTTGATTTCAACTATAACAGATTAAAGGGCATAGAAGTGGATCTAGAATAGTGACTTGATAGATAAAGAAACAATCCTAGAGACATGGAAGGAGTTAGGGTATACCAAGGGTCCACATGGAATGGATATCGACAAATTAAAGAAGTACCCAGTGGTACAGGAAGCTGCACATCTAGTGACCAAATTGAATGATCAAGAGAGATGGTCCCAGGTGAATACAATGTGGCTACACATTACAAGGATAATGTCATAGGGAATAATTTATAACATATCAAGCTACATTGTAGAAACTATCATCGGGAGTGTGCATATGTGATAAAATCAGTTTCAATGCTATCCTATTGATCCCTAGTATTTATGGAGATCGGAGTGCCTGATGGGCCAAAGAATAAGATTTGGGAGTACCCCATGCAAAACAAGTCCCTTGTGGAAATATTTGACAAGTACTTGTGTGAAGGGTCAATGAGTGGGCCATTCAAGCAGAGGGTAGAGATGTGGTATTACAGGCTCTGCATGGTATTTGAAGAGGAGTGGTGCATCCCCAAGGAGTTACCTTGGTGGTGGGAAAGGCAGTACATTTCATGGTGTATCAACACTTCTACATCATGCGATTTGTAATGAAGGATGGGACTTGGAGCCCTGGTGTAAAATTTCATATGCCTTCATATGCACTACTTATAGGAATCAATCCATCATTTTATTAATGTGTGTCACCTAAATTTTGTTGCAGACAAGGTAGACTATGACTACCACACAGCTGTGAAAGACATATGTATATCCAGTCGACTGCCTACATTGAGAGGCTAATTTCAGACATGATAAGCATGAAGCCTATGAGTTTGGTGATTGGAGATAGTGGAGTCACGCTTATATACCTTCAGCTTAAGCCTAAGTTGGAGGGTAACAAATATGTGGAGAATGAGTTCACACTCCTAGGGATGCCTAAGGGTAAGCATACAGTGGAGAATGTACCAGCTCTAAAGCCCACTAAACCTATAGAGGTAGATGATGAGGAGGAAGAGTGTGAAGACATTTATGATTTTATACATAGAGGATGAGAGGTAACCTTCGGAAAAGGTAGAAGCTGAATGCACAAGTACTCCACCCAGGCACAAGAAGAAGGAGATGAAGAATTGGAAGTAGGAGTAGACCCTAGAAGAATGCCACTTTAAGAGGGTGTTCAAACAAATGAACAAGAACTCAAGGTGCTACTCCAAAATTAGTATGGAGATCACCATGACTCTCTCCATAGAAGGAGACAACTAAGAAGAGAAGGATAAAATTGAAGCTAAATGAGGAGGTGAAAGATTCTAAAGAGAGTGCACTGGATCTCCTATACAACCAGAGGATGTGAAAGAGCCAAGGATGAAGAAATGAAGGTTGAGGAAGAAGGAGTATAGAAGCCAAGAGAAGAAATAGAGCAAGATACTGCTCAAGACATAGAGGATCCAACTCCAAACCTTGGTGCTCAAGTACCTAAGGGGCCAAGATCAAGGAGGGAAAGTGGAGAGTATGTTGCACTAGTTATGGGCTATGAAGAGGACACAAGTAAAATTTTTGTGTGTGATTCTAGAATATAGTGGGCCTTAAGGACTTATATGGATGGGAGTTGATGGACCCTAACATGACACCACATGCACGAGGAAATAGTTATCATGGTCCATGCAAAATCACATGGATGAGCCTAATTTTGATGTGTGTGAAGAGTCATGTGTGTCAAGGAGAATGATAAAGGCACCACAAAACAGGCACATAACCATCAAGCCAACTATTATGACTGATGAACAGTGAGTAATGCCTTAGTGAAGGTATCTATAGAGGTGGCATGTAGGAATGTAGATAAAGCTGCCACTATCAAAGTGCTAAGAGAAGAGATCAAAGCCAAAGATGTAGAAATAACACGTTTGAAAGGAGAGAAGGACCTAGAGAAAAAGAAGAATAGGGTCCTTATCGACATGGTAGAGGAGATTGAGGATCATGTCCTATAAGAAAGACTACACTTAGAGCCCAAGGTACCCAAAAATTTCCCTTTGGCTATGCACTATGTGTGTACCTTAGTTAACCTAGTACTTGAGGATGGACCAGTTCGGATGCCAACACTAAAAGACCCTAAACAAGAAGCAAAGAGGGTAAAGGCTTTAGTAGTTTAAAATATTTCATCATATGAGGCATTTCTTCAAACCTTACAGGAGGAGCTAAAGAAAGTGGACCAGGCACTGAACATATGTGCAGCTCCAGAGGTAGTAATAAGGATCAGGAAAATAATAGAAGACAATGAAGTCTTGAAGGAAATGAAGGATGAGACTTTAGGATGTGTGGAAATATTGGCACTAGTTAAGAAAAATCATGAGGCCCTTACAGCAACATAGGACCCCCATAAGGAAAAATTGGATGAGATTGGAAAACATATAGCGTAGAAGATGGATCTATTAGAAGGAAGAATGTATGTTATGTCCAACATTGTTCTAGTGTTACAAAATGAGAAGGGAGAAATTTCCCAAGATGAGTTGGAATCTATTGTAGTGGACATTCTAGAGAAGACAGAAGCCACACTAACCAAATGAAATACCTTGGAAGTGGAGATAAAAGAATAATATCTAAAATTAATTCTTTCGGTTGAGACAGAGGATGTTGCACAGTGAGAGTTCATTCTTTATGTAGAAATTCTTTCATTTCTTTCCATTATTTATTCTTTATTATTCAAAGAGTAGCCATTTTCGGGGTGGAAATGCAGTTTAGTGTGGGGTAATGTTGAGTGGACAAGAGTATGATATGAAGGAGAGGGTGCATATAATATTCATATGTAGGAGTAAAAAAAATCAAAGGTGTAAAAGGATGGGAAGGACATGTGCATAGAATATAGGGAAGATTTGGGACTTAGCCATTTTCACATGTACGGGCTATTTTTGGAGATAGCGTGTAGAGCACACAAACTAGATAAAGACTTACATGACATGCATGGGATATTATTGGAAGAGTGGCTACTAAGTTTTTGCATGGGTTTGGGCTAATAATAGAATTACTACTTCTAGTTAACCAAAAGAGATTTATTGTTACCACACTTACATGTATGGCTATTAATGTAAAGGTGCATGTCTATTTTTAGCATGTGACCTATTTTGGGAATTATGCAAGCGGTGAAGGGAAATTCCCCACCCTTATAAATATGTAGTGATCTGCATAGAATAGGAGGACTATGTGAGAACTGGATATGAATTATTGTGAGGTTATGCTTCCATATCGATGTGTGCATGAGCTTATGGTATTACTTATTGTAATAAGATTTATAGGTATTTATTGTGTTTAATATAATGGAGTGTATTGGCTGAATCAAGGTATTAATCATGAGTATAACTAGTTCTTACATGATTGACTTCATTATGGGTATTATTTAAATCTATTAATCTTTAGATCTAGATCTTGGACATGCTCTGTAGAATGTTATATTAATTATGGATATGAATGCATTAAGTCTTTAACATGCTAACATCCTGCAAAATAACCCTAAAGAGGGGCATGGTACATTTATGGCCTTCACGTGAACACTCATTCTAGGATGAGTGATGTGCTAGTGTGCTGGGTTAATACTAGTAAATTCTAGGTTGCATTAGAAGGAATTGGAGATGTAGATTGCTTCTATGGTGAAGCGTTAGAAATATTGTCAACCAATTCAAAGCACATGAGACACCTAGTGGACTGTGGTGTATAGATTACAAAGTAGAGGGTCATACCAATGATAGTTGTCCCTATAGATCGGTACCCGCTATTCTATTAGATTGTGAAATTTTCCATTTTGATCATGATTCAAGAAGGCATCCCTTACTACAACATTCCATCGGAAAACATGTCCAGATTATTGTAATATTTTAAAATCACACACTCATGACACAAAGAACTATAGGTTGATTGATAAAATTCATGAAATGATTGATATGGGTGTTCACCGGACTAGTGTTGCAAAACAATTTCAAGGAGAAAAGTTATAAAAATGGTCAAAATCAAAATAATAATGAAGGGTGCTCGATGGAAATGGTCAAGGTAGAGGTTCTTGTTGAGGATTCGAGAGAATAAGGTCATGGGGGTAAAAGAAGTGAGTTTTCCCATGGAACTTGTTATACATGCGGACCTCGTGATCATTACAGGCATGAATGCCCTCAAAACAATGTTTTCTCATTTTGCAAAAATAAGTACAATTATGAAGAGTGTTATGTGCAAGTGTTTCTACAAATTTAACCAAATTTAGAGCAAGGAAACTACCACCTAAAAATAGCTTCCTAACCTAGCTAAAAATGAGAAATTACACCATCATGATGAAGAAATGAGAAAGTCCTACCCTTAACATTAATAACTTTGAATATAATCAAAACACAATGTAAATTCATGAACTCTATTCCCCTTAATTTCCTAATTTAAACATTTAAAATGGACCTAAATAGTCCAAATGGCAATCAAATTATATTGCTTGCTTTGATCCTTCAATGGATGCTTGGGTGTGAGGCTTAGCTCTTCAAGAATGGAGGATGGAGGGCTCAAGAATGAAAAAATTCTATTAGTATGAAACTATGTGCTTACTTTTGTCTCTCGAGAGATTTAGGTGTCTACATTTGCCCCTCTTTGGGGTGGCGTAAGTGATGCCACTTCAAAGATAGTAGATGGAAGAAAATTTTGAAGGGATAGAAGAAAAATTAGTAGGAGGGAGAGATGCCCCCTCGAGTGTTGATGGGGTGATGAAAGAAGTCGATCGATGATCGAAAAGGTGAGAGGTAGATAGAAGAATGGGAAGGGGCAGGATGCCCGATGAGAGAGAAAATTAGGGGTGAAAGGGAAGTGATGTAGAAGAAATATGGAGGAGGGGAGAGAAGAGCTTAGCCTCTAGCCATTGTTTATTGGAATAATTTTGATGTCATCATATTGCCATAGGAACTATATCATCGGTCCTTATGAAAAATATAAGCATACGACAAAGGTAGAATGACATGAAAAGCCATACTATGAACAATTTTCCATTGCTGAAAATACCAACTCCATGCAACATACAATAATGTAATGCAATATGAGAAGGAAACAAGCTCATTTAATAGGGAAAACAAGTACGAACACACATATCCAAACCAACAATGGTCAAGAAAGTTGTACAAATGTTTTGTTATCAGTCTTTGAAGAGATTCACAAGTTCATGATTGATGAAAAGGGTTTAAAATGATGCCTGAGAAATGATATATGCAAGGGAAAAGACAATGGACATGGGGTCCATGAAAAGTGTTTGTGTGTAGTGAAACAACACCAGAAATGGAAGTTCCCCACTAGAGTATAGATGAAGCAAACAACTACTTATGTGAATGGTTGTGAATCGGTGATCCATGAGTCATATTAATCGAGGAATATGTGAGACAAACCAATAGGATATGGAGAAAATACCATGCGCAAGACACAAGTTTCAGCCGAAATAAGTACGTCACCATTTTTGTAGGGTTTTTACTTTTTAGGATATTTTGAAAAAATTTTGCACATTTTGGATTTTGATATATATATATATATATATATATATATATATATTGTTTTTAGTGGTTTTTACTTCCCAACTATGGTTAATATTAGAAGAAAATAGAAGAAGAAAGTGAAGGGCCTAGGGGCAATAGAAAGTTCCCTAGGTGGAAGAAAGAAGAAACAAATGACAAATAATGTCCTTGTTTAATGGAAAAATTAAGAAAAAATAATTATTTGAAAAATAATTATTTACGAGAGTGTGGAGAAGAATAAAAATCACCAAGGAGCAATAAAATTGCCCTAGGGAGAAGAAAGGGGTATCGGACAACAAAAATGCCCCAATATGGTGAAAAATAAGAGAAAAATAATTATTTAATAAAAATAATTATTCCACAAAGTGAACAGAGGAGAAAATGGTGATTGAAATGGGTCTCTTGGCCTTCTGACGGTGAAAAATGGGTTAATATACCCCACCAGGGGGGTAAAAACATCGTGACCAATTCATTTTAACTAAGTAGTTTAGAAAATTTATTGTGAGGCTCTGACACTAAGGAGAACCATGGTGATCGCACGAGACTATTTGAGGCGTGTAGATGTAGTCCGAGGGTACCAACGGCATGCGGACAATGACCCCTTTGTGAGTATCGAAACCTTGCTCATTAATTTTTGTCATTAATGCCCTAAATTTGAGCTATAGTCATAGGAAAATGCGTTAGAGTGCTGCACCGAGCACAAGTGTGGGATAGGGGCGCAGGTGCCTTTTTGCAGGCATCATTTTGGGGGTGCATGCACCAAAACAACGGATGCACACACACACGTTAGCAAGATACCACACACCCATGCACATGCACACACATAAGCACATGTGTGCACATGTGCACATGTGGGAAATGGGGCACACATGTGAAAAGTGTGGTGCAGGAACCAATAGGGCAAGTGCACACATGGGGGAATACGCATGCAAGCACATGCACCCAATGTGTGGCACACATGCCAAAAAGGGAACACAACCACCGAGAAGACACATGCACATAAGTGTAGGCACCATAAACATGGCACACATGCCAAAAATGGCACTCAGCGCCCAAGATAGGCAAAAAAAGATAGGAAAGTGTCAAAAACATGACACTTAGAATAATTTTTAGGATTTTTGGGTTAACCCTAAAGATGAGATACATTTTTAGAGGAAATTCTAGGAAATGATGAGCGGTGTGTCATTTTGTAGAGATGACTACTGTTTTGCAGACACGGGAGTGACATACCTAAATTATAGAGCTAGAGGGTAGTATGTGCTAAGTGCGACGTGGCAAGCTATGGTATCCGCTTGAGGTGGTAGGGTTAGGCCTCGTGGCTTGAATGCTCTCTATCGTACTAGATCACGGCCTTTTGACTATGCTAGCCGATCGATGGCATAGCGAGAGTTAGTGTTTTAGGCTTCCCATAGGAGAACTAATTTTGACTATTGAGGACATTTGGTAGATCCTTCATGTACCGATAATGGGCACATTGATCAAGTATAGCTCTAATGTAAGGCTGATTAGAGCAGCTTGCAGTGCCTTGTTTGGTGTTTGACATCCTACACGATGGGATGACTATAGCATTGTATGAGTGCATCTCTAACCCTACATTGCATTAGGGTCCTCTCTACATCATGGCTCTTATCAATGGGTTCCTACTCACTGATAAGATAGGGACTTCATTCCCGAGAGGACTACTACCATTGGTTCATGGCATTTACTAGTGGTGAGAGATATTTCTAGGGGCAGTGTATACTAGCCCATTTATACTAGGATTTACACCTGATTACATACCATGGTCAGAAGACCGTGGGTCCAACATCATTATTATAGATATGGTCGTGGGATCATATTATGATCAGATGTCCTATGGGCCCTTTCTGTGTCTGAGATCCTGAGTAGCCCTCATATATGGCCTGGGTAGCAACTAGTGGAGATGTACACAACCATCTTGGTAGCCTATTCAAATATAGGAAGGAGTTTGACAAGCTAGTTGAGATAGATGTCATTTGGTGTCCATATAGGCATTTCCAGTGGCCATAGGATGCCATAGAGCTCAGCATGTGCCTAGTGGAGCACTTTCTTATTAGTAGCCATAGTTACATCATGGAGCTATATCAAGTAGATAGGTGTTAGCGGTAGCTTGGCCAAGTACAAGGGGTCCCCAGCCAGATATTTGGCATGCACGTAGAGACTCAGAGAGGCAGACCATGGGGCCTCGTATATTAGTGGCCCAAGCTAGGGTGAGTTTCACATAGGTGGTCCCACAGGTATGGGACCCATTACGACAAGTGAGATATCCCGGGACCACAGCTGACTATGCAGCGTGGTACGCTACAGTATTACCCCAATGGCTCACCATTCTAGATGCATTCACCTGCCTATAGAGATATGGCAGGAGGCGAGCACATGGTGAAGGTAGTAGCATAGGGCCAAACCCAGAGGATCCCTTTAATGGTATCCCACATGATGGATAGGGTGTCTCACAAGCATAGGGACCGAGGCCATAGGGCCCAGTATAGGCATCAATGCAGCCACCTAGAGGTAGGGTTTTGAGTAGGGACAGTCTTCTAGAGCACCTCAAGGACCAATCCCTAAGGCACACACAACCACCCAAAGCCCGGTGACATAGATAGCCATAGTACATTTGTAGTTCTAGAGAGCCCAGCAGAGATAGGGACGTGGCTGAGAGCAGAGTGAGATGAGGCTCAAGGATAGTGTGTGACCCAGTAGTAGTAGAGAGATGAGATGGCTTGAGCTCACATTGTTACTTTACTTTTAGAAGTGGGATCAAAGGCTTGGCCCAAGCTAGCCTAGGAGATGATAGAGTAGCATGGCGGAGTCAAATCTGAGAGACAACAACAGGGGGCTTAGATATTGAGCCTCCTTCATCGCTCCTCGATCACATGTTGCAGATGTGTGGTTACAGAGAGACCATGTATATGCCCAATCACAAGCACTACTAGCACAGAGGGACCAAGCCCACACCGAGTTGTAGGCCATGACTACAGAGAGAGATCGAGAGGCCATTACCTCTAGATAGGCCGAGGTAGACTGGGCCAATGAGTGACAAGTGAGAGAGAGACTACCCTCGGGTAGTGCTCACTTACCTCGAGAGATGCTTGACTGATATGGGAAACCACTAGGCTTGGTGGTAAGGCCCTCTTTTATAGGACTATGTATTACATAGGGGTTCATGCCGAAAAATGAGTGGTACTTGCCATAGTTATCGTGGTTGAGTTGATCGGGCTCTCGATCATGGAGATTAGGCCATTCAACCAGATTAGTGAGACAACCTCTACTAGAGCAGCTAGCTAGACCAGTGCCATCCCAGCCTCCAGTGTTCCATCATCTAGAGGACAAATATTGGGAGCCCTAACGAGGGCAAGATTTGTGGTTGAGATCCGTAGTTTTTTTCATATGATTCTTTATATGTATGCCTCTTATGAAGGCCAATTTTTATGTACAGCCTTGTATATATGTATTTTGATGATGCCTCATGATGAAGGCTTGATTCTTTCAGATACATGCCCCTTTTTGATGGCATTGTGTATCGATGATGTATTGTATTGAGTACCTATCTAGACATTGTATGTATGTGTACAAACATTTTTGATGTAGCCTCCTTGTACGCCTCAGCTGAAGGCATTTTTGATATAGAGCATTGATTTGTATCAATTTTTGATATAGATGTATATTGACACACATGTGTGTCTATATATATATATATATATATATATATATATATATGAGGATTACTTTTTGCTCGAGATGTACATGTTTATGAGATGATGCATTGTATTATTTTTGTGTTCTAATGCATGTGACATGAGTGGGATAATTCTATGATGTGAAATACCCCTTTTCAGAAATTACTCTATGTCGATTCTCATTGCATGTTACATTTTTTTATTCAGCACCTATGGATGCATTGTGACATGAGTGGGCATACATTTATTTGCATTATGTTTGCTGCATTTTTGATTCAGCACTTATTGATGTATTATGATGTTATCTGATTTTGTACATTGTATGTATCTAATTTCGATGTTTGATGCACATGTGTTGTAGATGTTTAGATGATAGATCCTTAGATGATATCAAATGCATTTCTCATGTGTTATTTTTGATGTATATGGATGGGATGATATGATGATATTGGTGTGGGGGGGGATAGATTTTTATCATGCACAACCCTCTTGCCCCATTGATGATACGATATGTGATGAAAAGCTTAACATACATGCATGATGTAAAACTTAGCATTTTTTTATATATGATGTATAGATGATGTTAGATGTGATGATAATGATGGTAATGTGATGTGAATGATAAAAAAATAGAGAACATACAATAAACACAACCAATTTCTAATAAAGAACACTAGGAAATAATGCAATACACCATGATTCACCATGATTTATTAACATGTAACAAAACACAACCAAATGCTTTAAGAAAGAACATAATGATTTAACACATTACATCATGATTTACCAAGATTCATTAGTAGGCAAAAACCTACCGCAATATGTACAAGCAAGAATAAATCTAATCTAAGCAAGAAAAGATGAATCGACAAAGTACACCCAAGTAAAAACAAACCAAAAGCAAGAAACACAAAAATAACTATACAAGCACCAAGCAAAAGCAAGAAACAAGACAATGCAAGTAATTATTATTATTATTATTATTTTGTAAGATTTGTTTTCATGCACCAATTTTCTATTGTTTAGGTTTTTGTGAACACTTTTCTATTGTTTAGGGTTTTGTGAAACAATTTTCTATTGTTTTTGTGTTTTCTAGTGGTTTTCCAAATCTATGTGTAGGTAACCAAGAAAGTGTGGATGGCCCCATGTTAGATGGGGAATATACAAGGGCAGAAGCCACACATTTATGAACAAGAAGGTGAAGTCATTGAGTTACCCTCAACATAAGATGGGAAATAGAAAAGACCATACACCTCGTAGAAGAATAGAAGAAGGCAAAGCCGGATCGAGGCTTGACAGGATGGGGCACCTAGGAAATCCCAAAGACAAAAAAAGGTCCAAGTCAAAGAAAACTACCCTCTTGATAGAATGCTTGTGAAAAATGAATCCTCCTAAGGCACTGGAAACCATTTTTACCCAAGGACTTGTCCAAAGTGCCACAATTGCATGGTTTTCACTAGTGGATGACCTGTTTTCTCTTTTCTTTTCTCGCTTTTTGTTTTTTGATTTTTTTGTATTTTTTTTAAAATTTTCTAACCTCCTTGTGCCATGCTTAAGCATAGAACTGATTAAGATGCATGGTGTTCATGGGCTCCCAGAGCTCATCACCATTGGGGTGAGCTAGTTTGTATGCCCTGTGCCATACTTGGTGACTATGACATAGGGTCCCAACCAATGTGGTTTGAACTTCCCTTTCTTTTCTCACTCTACTCTAGTGTTGAATTGGTTCTCCTTCATGACTAAATCACCAACCTCAAACTGATGAGGGATGATTCTCTTATTGTAGTTTCTGGAGACTCTATGTTGATACACTTTTAGGTGATTAAGAGTGCGAATGTGCCTCTCATCTAGGAGTTCTAACTCAGCCATTCTTGCCACTTGATAATCCTCATCCTTATCCAGATAGTCTCGAAGAGAAATTCTCAGGGATGGAAGTTCGATCTCTAAAGGGATGATAGATTCTATCACGAACACTAGGAATATGGTGTCATACCCATGGAGTGTGAATTGATGTTCTATAAGTCCACAGGGTTGGATGGATTTGTAGATGCCAGTTTCGACCTGTTTTGCTAACCATCTTTTCCATTATCCTTACCAAAGTCTTGTTTGTTGCCTCAGCTTGTCCATTACCCTGAGGGTAATATGGCGTGGACCATTTTAACCTGATTTGGAATTGTTGGCAAACACCTTTCATAGTTTTTTCTTAAAGGAGTTCCCATTATCTCGTAAATAATGGCTCTGGGAATACCATATCGACAAATAATGTGATTCATGATAAATTTAGAAATATGTGCTCCTATGACATAGGTTAAAGGGACAACCTCCACCCATTTTGTAAAATATTTTGTAG
Organism: Taxus wallichiana var. yunnanensis; assembly: GCA_018340775.1. Taxonomy (NCBI): domain Eukaryota; kingdom Viridiplantae; phylum Streptophyta; class Pinopsida; order Cupressales; family Taxaceae; genus Taxus; species Taxus wallichiana. The sequence goes on from CM031240.1 coordinate 49,677,580, forward strand.
CTATGATGATATGTGTATGACCATCAAATGAGGTAGGAGTAATTTTTCCTATTAGATCAAGTCCCCACTTAGAGAATGGCCATGGGGTAGTGATAGGTTGTAATGGTTGCGACGGAGCATGAATGAAATTTCCATACTTTTGGCAAAGCACACATTTTATAACATAATTGAAACAATCAATTTCCATGGTAGGCCAATAGTAACCTACTCTCAACAGTTTCTTAACTAAGACCATTCCATTTGTATGTGCACCACATACCCCTTTGTGCACTTCTTTGATTTCCTAGATTGACTCCGTCACATCTAGACAACGTAATAGATTCCCATCGTAGCCATAATGATAAAGGTACCTCCTAAAAGGGTGTAATGGGCTATCGGTGAATCAGGATTTATTTTATAGAATGGGAGATATTGGGAGGGAATGTGCTATCCTTAAGATAGGTGAAGATGGGTTCGTACCACGGGGAATTGGGACAAACAACCTCACAAAAAGGTAAGATTCTGGCATGTATGTGGGTGGCATAAATTTTCTAAAAAGAATGGCATATCATTATTCTCATTGGAATAAAAATCATAGACCCTACCATTGCCATGGCATCCACCGATCTATTCTGTACTCTTGGGATTTTCTCAAAGGTAATGCACACAAAATACTCCTTTAGAGTTTCTACTAACTTTTTGTAAGGTATGAGCTTGTCATCCTTAACCTTATATTCATCATTAACCTGTTTGATGATTAATTGTGAATCACCTACAACCTTGACATGATGAACATTCCACTTGATGGCCAACTTCATCCCTACAATAAGTGCTTCATATTCTGCAATGTTGTTTGTGTAAGGGAATGCCAAGCGAAAAGCCCTGCAGATAGATCGCAAAAGGAGTAATAAGGACCACTCTTGCACCTGAACCATGAAACATAAAAGATACATAAAAATGTATCTTCCATACGATAGATTCTTTAATGTAGAGAAAGGAGGCATCTGGTAAATCGATACTCAAAGGTTTCATGCTTTACAAAGGTGCTTCCGCTAGCTGATCTGCAAGTACCTTATCCTTTAACCTATTTTTATGGACAAATTCTATGTCAAAACTCACTGAGTAGAATGATCCAATTAGCCATTCTACTGGTGAGGGTGGGTTTGGACAATAAATACTTGAGTGGGTCAACCTTGGATATTAGCTTGGTCTTAGTATTTAACAAGTAATGGTGAATTTTTTAAAAAGTAAAAACAACGGCCAAGCAAGCCTTTTCAATTTGAGGATAATTAAGCTCATAGGCGATGAGGGTGTGAATCAGATAGTACACCACTTTCTCCTTATGGCTAAGGTCATATTGGGCAAGCAACGCACCAATAGCAAATTGTGTAGCAGAAATATAGAGCAAGAGTGGCTCTCCGGAGTGGGAGGCATGAGGATAGGTGGATTAGCTAGGTACTATTTAAGCAAAGCAAAGGATTTTTATTGCTCAGGTCCCTAGATGAAAGTGATGTCATTTTTAAGTAAATGGGTGAATGAGTGACATTTATCTGTAAGCTAGGAGATGAAGTGGTGAATGGCTTGAATTTTCCCCTGTAAACTGCATAGTTGCTTGATATTCTTAGGTGAAGGCATTTCAGTGATAGCGAGACACTTTAGCAGGTCTACTTCAATACCTCATCTTGACACAATGAATCCCAATAGCTTCCCTAATAATACACCGAAGACACACTCCTTTAGATTCATCCTAACTTTGTATTCATGCAGGCATTCAAAGATACGCCGCAAACTAGTAGGATGATCATCTCTTATTTTAGACTTTCCAGGATATCATCCATGTAGTTCTCAATGATATCATGAGTCATATCATGAAAAATTACTATCATGGCCCCCGATAGGTAGCTCTTGCATTCTTAAGGCCAAATGGTATCACCTGATAGTAGAAGGTGCCCCAAGGAGTCGTAAAAGCTATTTTGTGTTGGTCTTCTTCAACGATCTTAATTTGATTATATCCCAAAAATCCATCCATGAGTGATAGCATTTCATACCCGATGTTGAGTCAACAATCATGTCAATGTTGGGTAGTGGAAAATCATCTTTAGGGAAAGATTTATTGATGTCCCTAAATCCATGCAAATTTGGATACTGATAGGTTTTTTTTGGACATGAACAATGTTTGATATCCATTCAGAATAATCAATTGGTCTAATGAATCCTACATGAGCAATCTTTCCAACTCTTCTTTAACCAACATGGCCACTCTTGGGTACATCTTTGAGCTTCTATTTGATAGGCTTAGCATCTACGTGCATGACTAGGTTGTGCATGACCAAAGTCAGATCTAAGCCGGGCATGTCTTTGTAAGACCATGCGAACACATCAATAAACTCTCGCAGCAACATAGTGAATGTCTTTTGTTCTCTAGCTGAGAGTGATGCTCCCAATTTTACTATCTTGGGATCTTCTTCTATACCAATATTGACATCAATGGTTTCTTCGACTAGCAATTTTGATAAGTCCTCCATACACATAGGATTAGGAGGCAGGTTGAGATCTTCATCAAGATGTCTCAAGAGATTCTCATCCTTGGCATGGTCACTTAGTTTGTCCTTTTATTTTCTTATTTTTTTTCAACTAGTGCCTCAAAGAGGTTTTCACTATGTGACTTGGACTTCAATTTTCACTTTGAGGCTTTTCTTTAGAACTTTTACCCTTGCTTTCTTTAAATTTTCTCGACCACAAAGTTTAGCCTCCTTGCTGAAATAGGTGCAGGTGTCTAAGTTGATAAAAAAACCTTTCTTGTGATCTCCAATGGGAATTATATCCCTTATGCCCATGAACACTACAATAGCCTCGTCGTTCTCGAATAAATCTAGTGGCACGTGATGTTGTTGGTCCCATTCAACAAGGGAAGGGTATACAAGGTCAAGGGTTAGTTCTTTGGGGGTTATGGTTAGGACAACATTGTTCATGAAAAGGTTCTTGGAGGCCAGATCCTCATATTGGCTATAATGGGAATCCGTATCGCTATCTAGATAGTTAGAGCTCTCATGCTCTAAATAAGTTGCATCTTGATTGTTGGGGTGTGCTCCATAAGGGTGAATCCTAATGCCATATCTTTTGTTTTGAAATGTGGAAGAGGGACAGTCCTCTTTGTCCTTGTTCATTCCTCCCACATCATAGGCCCTTATAGCCACGGAGTACATCATTTTACTAGATTTTTCATATTCCAGGGTTCGATAACAAGATGGTTGAGTATCCTCAAGGACCCAAGTCATAGGTGGATCAAGAAATTTCTCCTCAGCTAACAAGCCTCCAAGTAGGAATGGCCCAATAGTGTGTTCCTCTCTAGGTCTTCTGAAGTAGTAGTTAGGTTGACCTCTAGTCTTGGGTGATAACGAGAGGTTAGAAACCAAGAGCACTTATTGTACATTATACTCCACGTAGCCATATTCAAGGATTTTCATTTCCCATGAATCAAATGGAGATGTTGAAGTAGACACCCCATGAGCACAAGAACTAAGAAAATCTGAATCCACTCGGGATTCCATGGCCTCAGGACAGAGTGGGATAGCTATATCAATAGAGGGACATGCATATGTACCCTTTCGTGCAAAGCTATTGAGAGCTCTACAATGAGAAAAGGTCTCGAGAATCTCCTTGTATTATAATCCGTATGTCCCTAATGCTTCAACTTAATGCATTGATGAAACGTTGATGGGATGACCTACATGGCATGAATCCATCGTCGACCTAGAAGCATGTTATATGGAAGTTCCAAATCTAGGAGGTGAAACTTTGTCTAATGGCAAGTGGGACCCACCTCCATTAGTAGCATGATGGTCCCTAATAATTCCCTTTCCGCGTTGTTGTATGTGGTGATGGTGATAATATGGGACTCATGATCTTCCTTTGTATGTCCCAACTATTTGACCAACTTAAGTGTGTAGATGTTCAACCTGGATCCGTTATCCACAAGCACCCGTTTGATTTTCCTATGGGTGAAAACTACCTCAATGTATAAGGGAAGATTATGTGTTGGGTTCTCGGTAGGGATTTCCTATGGTTGAAAGTGATATGTTCACTTAGTGCGATGTTCGCCACCGTAGCTTCAAGGTGTGTAGGATCGACTTCTAAAGGTACTCCCGACCCTGAAGATTTTAGTATAGAATGTCTTTATGCACATTGGATATCTTGAGGATATCTAAGATTGAAATCTTAGCAAATGTCTTTTCAAGTTGTTCTAGGAAGGTTATATTTACTAGTTTGTGGGGTCGATGGAGAGGGTTAGGAATCTCCGAGGCGAGGCACACCTTGTTACCATAGTGTAATCCTTGCCCTTGATCAAGATGGTATTGACATGGTCAGCAGGAGAATGAATACATCAATAAGTGAATCATAATTATTTTATCTCTTTTGGTGTATAAGTAATTCATGGCTTTATAAGTTTGGGATGACTCTCCCGATCCTAGCTTTGAATTTTCCAATTTATCATGCTTGGGAATGGTTCTTTATAAATCCCCATTTTCTCATTAGGTGTTTGTGTTTTTCCTAGGTTATCCACCTCTATCTCCCATTGTTAATGAGGTCTTGTATATAATGGCGAAGCTTGAACACATTTTCTATCTTATTTCCTTTACGTAATGCATTTCATAATATCCATGCTCCTTATACCATGAAGGTTTCAGAGCGTTGTCGTCAAATGGTTGTGTTGTAGGATAGGTCATCATGTGGGCCACATCTATTTGTTTTAGTATGACTAACAAAGGTTCATTAAGAGAGAGGTGAATGTTCTTCACTTTGGTAGTGGTTGAATTGGGCCCTTGGTCAATTTAAAAGGTTGACCAGCTTAGACCGTTTGAACACGTTTGGAATTAGTGATTCCGTCTCCCACCACATTTTTTTTTGTTAAAGATCTTTGGATTTTCCGTGGGTTTGACACTTTGGTTGTCTCTAGATTGGGTTTTGAGGGTTCCTTTGGTGATGAGAGATTTTTCTATCTGAATTCCTTTCTCGATAACCTCCTCAAAAGTATGAACATAATGCATTTAGAGGTGGAAAGCTATATCCATGTTGAGATTGGGAATAAAAATACTAACCATCTTCTTTTTAGGGAAAGCACAAGGGAAGCGACTAGCTATCCCTCTCCACCATTGGAGGAAGCTGGTAAAATTCTCATTTGGGCATTTTCTCGTGCGCATAAGTCTTCCATGGTGACATCACTCTCTATGTTCTATGAGAAGTGATGTACGAATCTTTCTACCAATTCTGGCGGTGAAAATTGATCCTCATGGTAAGCGTGTAAACCACTCCAATGCCTAACCTCCGAGATTTTTGGGAAAAATTCTGATGAGGTAATTTTCACTATAAGACACCTCTTGACATGCCATGTAGAAATATTTGACATGATCCCGTGGATCCCCTTTCCCTTTATATTTGTCAAACTTTGGCATATCAAATTTCTTTGGAAAGGGTTGAAGGGTCATTGTCTTGTCAAAAGGATAGGGGCATAATTCTTCATATTGATATTTCCTGATGCTCCCTATATTGCTCTCTTGTAAGCTCACGAGTGTCACTTTCATAGAATGCACTTCTTTTGTGAGCAATTATTCTTTAGTGGGAGAAGCGGGGTGTATACATGATGATACCCTGTGTCTTCTTCTCCTTGGTTTTCTTGATGGAGTTCATTGATCTTAACCTTAGGCCTCAACTTTTGAACATTCTTGTTTACGTATTTATGTACATGGGAAGTAAGCAAAGCTAGTTGTCAGCTTAGGTTATTTATTTGTTATTGGATTGTTTCTTGGTTTGTGGCTTCTTCTTCTAAAGGTTCCTCCTCTTCTCTTACTATGGAGGCTCTTCACCCATCTTATGTTCTATCTTGTTTCTTTGTGGCACTTTGATAAAGGGTACTCTAGTGCCTACCACTTTATCATTCCTTATGTAAGAAGTGGAAGCATGTCTACCTATTAAAATATCTTCCATATTGATAAGCGGATGTTCTTCCTCAGTAGCATCATTGGCAAGTAGTATTGTTTCATTCTTGGTGGGCAATTTGGCCCCTAATTCTACAACATGTGCCAACACTCTATCTTTGTTTCTAAGAAGAAACTCATCTAGTAGTGTGGGGTCAAAATCAAAGTCTACATGTGGTGATTATAATTCATTTCCACTATGATCGACCATCTCTTTGTTTCCTAGTCTGCAGAAAATAGTGGTCTTAGGTCATGTCCAATGAAGGGGTTTGACCTTTGTCATTAGAGGTTTCCCAAGATTTCACTTGTTGTTCCTCATATGTTTGCTTCTTTAACCCATAGACATGTTTTAGGAGCCATCTTTTTGTGATAATTTTACTAGGGTAAGTTGTAGTTGTGTTTAAAGCTTAGTGAGCACCCCTAGGTGAAATGTAAGATGTAGTCATTAAGAGTACAAATAAGCCAACAATGTAAGAATACCAATGTGATAGAGTGATAAATTACTAGTGACACAAGTGTTTGGTACCAAAACCCACTTAAATGAAGTACCTCCTACACTTCATTTCAAAAAGTAGCTTCGCATCACAAGATGATTAACAAGATGTTTTCACTTATGCCAAGTTCAAGGGGATGAACAAAACGTAAGTAAATACAAGAAGCCAATCCGACCTCCCAATCAAGATATACAATGAGTGATCCCAAAATCAATTAATACTTATATCTCAAAAAGTGCCAATTACAATTCGTGAATGACACAACAATATCATCGAGATATGTTAATCCACTTACGAGAAAGTGAAGTATTGATATCAAGGTGTTATTGATATAACATGCACAAATGGTAACACCTATCACTCTTTGAAATCGAGGTAATAATAGAATCAAACTAAAAATATCAAAGTCTAGTAGGAATAGTTAAAAATGTATGCAACGTAACCTTACAATATAGATATTTATGTCGAGTTTACAAGAAACAAGACGTAAATATCGAAATTGTAGTGATACGATACAAACAAGATAACTCTTTTAAGGAATTCCATGGTGATGAACCATGCCTAACTACAATGATGATCTTGACATGGGTATCAAGATCACAATGGCTACCAATGATGTGAAAATTCCTCCACACACTTTAGACATTTAACTAACCCAACCACAAACATGGATGGGCGTAAACGGACAAAAAAGTGATAGAAATAGTCAATTGGTAACACAAAGGTAGTCACCCTTCTTCTGATCAAAAAAGTGTCAAAAGAATGTGAAGGAAGCAACTCAAAAAAAAAGATGAAAAATTCTATCTTCACTTCAGTAGAGTTTCGTGTCACCCTAAGGCAAGTAAAAACTAATCGAAAGTAAGGTGTCACATGTTTTGCAATATGGTTCACAACTCAACATTGTTTTAGAGTGGTCAAAGTGGGCTCCTAGCCAAAGTATATTTTCCTAGGTGGTTTCTCGTCCTAGGTGCTACAAAGATTATCCATGAGCGGGATGATTTACCTAAATAGTCTTGACTATCTTGGGAGTATCTCGACTTTGCCATCTTCAAGCACATTGGGCAATAAATGTGTCCAATTGTGTACTTAAAAGGGTCACATAGGGACAACTTGTAACACTATCTCACAAAGGATTTACTAGTCGATTGGTAATGTGGAGCACTTCCTATTTTTTCCACAAGGTTCCCTCTTACGTGGACTACTTTGGGGTTCCTGAACCACCCCCATTGTTGTAGCTTAAGGAGTTACGCCAAAGGGGTTATGTTATAATTGAGCGGAGAGGGACATACCCTTTTCGAAACCTACAATACAAAGTGTTTTGAATATGTTCTTCATTATATCTTTTTAATTAGATGTGGTTTGCTCGAACACCGTTTGGTAACCTGTATAACAACTGTATTAGTAGTTTTCTAAATTTTGTTTCTATTCCTCCATTCTTTGACAAGCGATGGCATTTTGGTCATGTATGATGATTTTTAGTAGTTTTCCATCAAAAGAGAAGGCATCATTTCTAATTCTCCAGATATTCCAAGGATGTAAGTGTTTCGCGCATAATGTTTCAACTTTGGGAATAGAGTTGCTTCTATCCTTTCATTCCTTTTAGAAATAGATAAGGGTTAGGGCTAGGAGGAATACCTGTTGAATGTTGAGATGGTGTGCACGTACCGTAGAGAAAGATCAGGTTGATTGCGAAGAACTCCTTTTTGTCTTGGAAGGACTACCTGTAAATAAGAATACAAGACCACAAGATTCTAATTAGACAATAAATGAGGGAACTGCCTTGGGCCCAGGAAATATAAAACTTCCTTTCGAAGGTGGTCAGTTCCCCTGCTAATATGAATTAACACAAAAGATTGTAAAATAACAATTTAATTGCCTCGTTGAAACAAGTAGGGGGAAAGGCTAGTTTTGGTTTTGAGTCAAGGTAGCAAATCTTGGTTTGTTGCTTAACCGATATCGGTAGGTTCTATGTTTTAGGGGCTTTTGGTGAGGGTCAGTTGTAGGGTGGTTGTGTTGTTTTTAAGGCTAATAAATGAGTGGGATTAGGTAATGGGGTGATGAGAGGGTAGAAGAATGATAGTTAGATGTAATGTGTTGCTGGGTAGTAGATCTGGGAATAGATTTATGACGTTTGTGATTCAAAAGTCTAAGAAATGTTATCAAAGAGAACATACAAGATTCTACTTACCATTTATTGACGAGAATGTAGGTCCAAGAACTGTGATGACAAAGGTAGAACTCAGATAGGACGCGTCGATGACGAAGATGAGATGTCTTCCCTCACGATGATCAGCTGAGTGTCACAGGGCTCTGGTTGTGCAGTTGCAGTCTTGGGCTTGATGTCCTTCTCTACAAACTCTTCTTGTTTCTTCACTTGTCTCTGCTCGGCCAAGCAAATCCTGATCCTTTCAATAATCTCTCCTCTTTTTTTGATCAAATGAAAATCCGATCCCTGTTTTTGGTTGGAAGTGGTCATTTACAGGGAACCGATCATGATTACGCAATCGCAAACGGCGGTCGAGTAGAACCGTATCGGTCGAGTCAAAGCGGGCTATTTTTGGTAAAATAGCCAGCTTTCCCTCCTTTTCTTCCGAGGGATTGGTTGCGGGCTTGGTCAAGTCATTATGAAGTTGGTTTTAGGTGCGGGTGAGGAGTAATTAGTCATAGGTGTGGATTTGGACCAAGTTATAGGTCTTAATTAGGTTAGTTTTAGGGTTAAGACTAGGTCATGATGAGGTGGCGACATGAGGTGGCAGGTATGGCGATGTGGATTTATTAATTATAAGGTAATTAATAAATAATTGTGTAAGGTTTAGGTGATGAGGTTAGGTTGTGAAATGGGATTTGGGGCACAGGGGGTCGTAAGACACAAATTTGGTGTCTACATTAGCCCCTTGTTGTCGTGTAGCTTGTCTTGTTAAAGCTGTATGGACAATAATAAGAAGTGGTTACCCCTGTTAAGGGTATAGGTAATCCCCCTCAAATCTATCACAGATTGAGGTAGCGTGAAATCAGGGATAGGGTTGATAAAGGGTAAATGGTGTTGAGATAATGGTAAAATGGTGGGGTAGGTCCAAGGAAGCAGACGCACGTTGACATGCAGTAGTGTTCAGGGTACATGATTTGAAGAGAAAACAAGCAATTCATAGGCAAAGGTCGATAGTTTATCCAAACAAGGGTGATATAATCCTGGTATCCAAGGCATAGGAAGTAGCTCCAGGGGATATAACGGGTAAGGTACAGGAACGTTTAGGCATGTCCGGCAGTACCCAATGGTTGGTTTGGTTGAGATAAACGTCACGGTCTTGGTCTAGGCAAAGTTGGTCGACTGATCAAGTCAAGGACCCTAATCATGCTAAAACACGAACAGGTGAGCTCGATTGAACAAAAAGCTACATGATGGATGGATAAAATAGAATGTTGATTGTGGGCAAGGTATTTAATTGGTGCAGCCTTAGGTCGGGCCAAATGGTTGGGTGCGGCCTTGGGTCGGGCCAAATTGGTTGGTTATGGCCTTGGGTCGGGCCAAATGGTAGGTTATGGCCTTGGGTCGGGCCAATTTGGTTGGTTGCGGCCTTGGGTCGGGCCAAATGGTTGGTTACGGCCTTGGGTCGGGCCAAATTGGTTGGTTACGGCCTTGGGTCGGGCCAAATTGGTTGGTTACGGCCTTGGGTCGGGCCAAATGGTAGGTTATGGCCTTGGGTCGGGCCAAATGGTAGGTTACGGCCTTGGGTTGGGCCAAATTGGTTGGTTACACCTTGGGTCGGGCCAAAGTGGTTGGTTCTGGCCTTGGGTCGTTGGCCAAATTGTTAGGTTATGGCCTTGGGTCGGGCCAAAGTGGTTGGTTACGGCCTTGGGTCGGGCCAAATGGTGGTTAATTCTGACCTTAGGTCGGGCCAAATTGGTTGGTTACGGCCTTGGGTCGGGCCAAATGGTTGGTTACGGCCTTGGGTCGGGCCAAATTGGTTGGTTACGGCCTTGGGTCGGGCCAAATGGTAGGTTATGGCCTTGGGTCGGGCCAAATGGTAGGTAACAAAGGGTTTTCAGCCAAGGTGGATATAAGCGAGGTTGTGAGAAAGGGCGATTAGTAAAGAAGGGTAGAAATTGGGGAAGAGGTGGGATAAAACCGATATCGATTGTCCATGACCGATATCGGTTACCTGACCGATACCGGTTCCTTAGGGCACAATAAAACCGATATCGGTTATAGGTCAAAAACCTATAAAAAGAAAAAAATACGGCCGTCATTGTCACATTGTCAATTTGAAAATCAATTTGAGTTGTCTGAGGTGGAGTGTTGAGATTGGAGCATTTGTTGGTTGAGGTGGCACTATTTGAGTGGAGGAGTGAGTGATTAGTGGGCCCGAGTGAGTAGGAGGTAGCAGTTGATTGGTGGAGGACCCAGCAGAGGAGAGGTGGAGCTATGGCACGGCCGGGGAGGAGCGGGGGGCTGGACCCTGCTGGACCACCACCACCCATCCCACCACGACGACGTGTCATCGTACCGGTAGGTTCGAAACCCCTCATTGTGTGGATTTGAGTGTATTATGCTGTATTTGGGTTTTGGGTAGGAATGCTAGATTTTGATAAAATAATTAATAAATGGAAGTTATTTGAAAAAAGGAGAGGGTAGATAGGTTAAATAGGCCAAGGCGGCTGTGGGGGTAGGTTTTTAGGGTGTTTGGGTGGGTATAGAGGGAGAAATAGGAAAAAAAGGGAATGGGGTAGCCGCGTCGGTACATGGCGCGGATATTTTCCAGTGACCGATGCCGGTCACTAAGCGACCGGCATCGGTCGCGAAATTTTTGGGTAGGTCGGGTTTGTGGGTGACCGGTGTCGGTCGGGAGTTGACCGGCGTCGGTGGAAAGGGGACCGGGGTCGGTTAAGGGTGACCGGTACCGGTCCCTGGGCAGGATTTTCGATTTTGTTGCATCGTTTTGTGGTGGTTTTGGGTGTTAAGTTCTTGTTGGGGATGGCGTGTTGGGTTGTGTGGTGTTGTTTATGATTGGGTTTTGTGTGTTGGGTGTGAAGATGTTGGGGGATATTATAGAATATAGGTGGGTAGAGGGGTTTGTTAGAGAGTCGGGTGTGGTAGGGGGATAAAAAAAAGGGGTATAGAGGGTATAGGTAGATGTTGTGATAAAGAGTAGGGCTAATGTAGTGAGTTGGTTTTGCAGGCACGTCAGCAGCTGACGATGCGGGACAGGATGCCCCATTGTTGAGACGGATGCGGCCACATGTGTCTCAGCAGCAGTGGGGTATCATGCGCGAGGTGGGACTCGGCGGAGTCCAGCGGTACAGAGCGATCGACAGGGATCACAGTTTGATGGTCGCCCTCATCGAGAGATGGGATCCGGCGACCAATGTGTTCCATCTCCCGACTGGAGAGATGACCATCACATTGGAGGATGTGTATCACATCCTTCGACTGGATTGATGGAGAGGCAGTCTTTCAGGTGGACGTAGAGACAGCCATGGACAGCATCCTACACGTATTCTGGGATGCAGCCGCTACTGACGTATCACAGCGCGAGCATCGCGTATGGGGATATGTCTGCCCACCTGGACGACATGAGACACGGCTTGCCGTTTGATGATGATCGGATCACCTACTTCACCCTCCCGGACTCGAGAGGAGGCCGCTTTCCATGGGCGGCGATGGGGTTTTACATGAGATGGTCGAGGAGCATACGTGTTATGCTTGGGCACCAAGTATACAGTGCGATTATCTGAGCTGTGGGGCTATCGCGATGGATGAGGCGATCGGGATTTTCTCGATGTTTTTGCTACACTTGTTGGGCATATGAGCATATCATATGCATTAGACAATAGGGCTGCCCTGCCGGCAGGGCCACGGTGATCTACGAGATATGGCTTCCGAGAGGTGGTTGGGGGTCGTGGGCCAGCCACGAGCAGTTCTCACCGGATGAGATATAGCATATTACCGGCATGTATTAGAGGGCTTGACAGCGTTAGATATTGTATGGAGACCGTATAGAGGTCATCACCCCCACGGAGGAGCCCGAGCACAGTTGCAGTGGATCCAGTATACATTCTGGATAGTGGGACGGAGGCCAGGAGAGTACGAGCGGATACCCCTGGAGAGGGTACGATGATAGCTTGGGCTACGACAGGATGAGCCACCTCCCTTCCCTCAGTACCGGAGGGATGATGTAGAGGCTCCACTGCCTGCACCACATCCTATGGACCCAGATTGGGCAGCAGAGAGGCAGGCAGACGATACAGTGGATGACGCCGGCTGTACGGGATCATTTTTAGTATGGTGGGCAGGAGAGAGAGCTGCGAGGATAGCATAGCCCACACAGCCAGACTTGGCGGCCGGTGAAAGCAGAGAGGACCAGCTCGGGGCTGTATAGTTATTACGAGGGGAAACTTACGCACGCACAGCACGAATAGGTGTCTTACATGGGTAGCTTAGCCGAAGCACGCAGTAACAAGTAGAAGCACAGGTACCACCAGTGGTACAGGTACCAGCACAGGCACCACCAGCGGCACCAGCACAGGCACAGGTACCAGCACCACCACCGGCGCAGCCACAGGCACCACCAGCGGCACCAACACAGGGGGCACTAGTATTAGGAGTCGGGGGACCAGCCCCAGCAGCGATGGTGGCACGGGCCCGTTATATGGAGGGTGAGAGCGGAGGCCCGGTACTATCAGGATGTTCTTGATGGTACCGGGGCTGACTATCAGCCATATGCGGCACATAGAGCAGAGACCTCTCGGAGTCAGAGATCTCAGGGAGGTGCAGCCACAGCCGGTGGGTCTGTTACAGGCAGGAGGCGAGAGGCGGCACAGGGACCAGCAGGGAGACAGGCAGAGGGCGGTGGAGAGAGCTGAGGGATCCCTGCATATTTTGGTATTTGTATATTGGATATGGGCACCGGTCTGCGAACCGGTTATGTTCATAGAGGCCTGCGTGCCTACATATTATGTATTCATTTATTCATTCATTTATTGTATATACCGGCCTGCGAGCCGAGTACGATTTATACTGCTTGATACCGGCTCATGAGCGAGTATATTTTTGTTATGAGAGACCGGCCTGCGAGCCGAGTCGATATTTTGACAGTTATTGCGGCCTGCGTGCCGGCTTTGTATTAGTATGAGCTCACAGAGGCCCCTTTGCAGGGCACATTGTATATTTGAAACTTTGGATATATAGATATGATGATTTGACCCACATGTTGTGTTTAAAATGTTTTTAAGTGTTTTGTCGATGGTGTATGATGAGTTTGATCCACATGGTTTATATATTGATGGTGTTGATGTCTTTTGTTGATGGGATGTATGTAGATATAGATGATGAGTTTAATTGACATGTTGTGTTTATGAAATGTTTGATGTGTTGTGTTGCTGGTTTGTGAAATTGAACATATGTAGCTCTTGAATTGGATCCAAATGGTGTATAGATTGATGGTTTTGATATTGTTGATGGCTTAGTTGTTTTTGTGATATGGATAGATGATGTTGATGAAATTGTGATGAGATATGGATTTGATGAAAAATTATAGATAATGGTGTTGTTTATGCAGGAAAGAGGGACGGGCGCCACAAAAATTTGCAAAAATGAAGAAAAGGCTTAGGTTTAAGCAACAGGGGGGACATGACCGGTATCGGTTATGTGACCGATGTCGGTTGCTATATGACCGATATCGGTTATGTATTATGTAAGAATTATTTTCCTAAAAATAGAACGGCTGGGTTGGTCAACTTAAGTTCTTATTTTTAGAATTCATATTTTAGAGTCATGCAACAAGTTAAATATGCGAATGCGACGCTGTTTGACAACTGCTACAGGTAATTGCATGGAAGAATTGAGTGATAAGGAGAAAAGAGACAGGTGAAGTGAGTGTGGGCTGAGATTAAGAAGTTAGAAAGGCAAATTATATTGGAAGAGGGTGGTGAACATGGCTGAACGAGGAGAAGCATCCAGCAGGCAGGGACGAGGGGGAAGATATGTTCCGCCCCAAGCTGCTACATCCCAAGAGGTAAACTGTTTGGTTGTAATTTGATTCTTGCATGTTTTGTGAATAGGATGAAAGAAGTGTAAGTGGGGAAAGATGAGAAAGAAAAGGTGATAGGCAAGGGTTGGGGATGGGGTGAGTGCTGGGTAGGTAAACAGGGTGGTCACGTATGTTTTTAGGTAAAAATAGGAGTAAACGGGAAAAAATAATTATCGTAGGTATATGTTTTTATGCAGGGTAGGTATATTTTGACAGTGACCGGTATCGTTTAGAAGGAACCGGTATCGGTTAGCATACCGGTATCGGTTATTCATAACCGATATCGGTCACTGTAAGAATTTCCAGAACTTGAGAAAAAAACCCATAGAGATTTGTTCTTTCGAATAATTATGTGTCGTTTTGATGTATGCAGGCAGAAGCAGGGTTAAGGATGAATGATACTGTGCCAGCGTTGTTGTCACGAATCCGAGCGGATGTAACACCAGCTGAATGGGCATTGATAAATCATTTGGGGTTAAGTGGGATCCGCTATTATTCAAGAATCACGCGTAACCATGCTATGTTGCAGGCGTTGATTGAGAGATGGAATCCAGAAAAGAATACTTTCTATCTGCCAATAGGGGAGATGACTAGTGACTTTGGAAGATGTGTTCCGTATTTTGAGATTCCCAATTATAGGAAGACCAGTATATCAGGCATTTCCTAGCATAGCACGGAGGGAGTGATAACAAAGTGATATTTGGTCCATACGCACGAGATTTGACACAAATGAGGTTTGACATTCACGTATGGTATAATGTATATGCAAAGACACACCCGAGGAGACAAGGTTAGCAGTGATATTAATGATAGCGGTAGGGTATTATGCGTTCACGAGGGCGGATGGGGAAGATTTCCAAAAGCATTGATGTGTGTTATTTGGGAAATGATTTAAAGGAACTTGACTTTTGCATGGGCACTGCATATTTGGCGGAGCTATACAGGGTTTATGGGCTGCAAGTGAAAACACACAGATGACAATGGATTGTTCGTGTACTTATTACATTGTTGGGCCTACGAGCATATTGTTTGTGTGTGTCCAATAGGCCGACCCATTGAGTCGGGAGAGGCAGGAGTGCAAAGGTTGGGATTCAGACGATGGGTCCAGATAGAACAAGAAGCGAGATCCCAGGCCGTGATAGATGACATTGAGTATTATAGACAGGTATGGGAGATGGTGACGATTTTGGATATTTGTTAGAGGCCTTACGGGAACTATATGGTGACAAAG
Organism: Taxus wallichiana var. yunnanensis; assembly: GCA_018340775.1. NCBI lineage: Eukaryota > Viridiplantae > Streptophyta > Pinopsida > Cupressales > Taxaceae > Taxus > Taxus wallichiana. Next base: position 49,693,286 of record CM031240.1, read on the forward strand.
AGCACATAGCCGAGGAGTTGAGGGGTGTAGAGTGATTGAGGTGGATCACGGGGCACAGGCAGGGTGAGTACGAGAGGATTCCTCTAGATCGCGTGCGGCGACAATTTGGATTTGTTCAGGATATACCCATGGCTTATAGACCATACATGAGGATCGACACCGAGGCATCATTCTCACCTCCCCGACCGACACCTCCGTAAGGGCCGAGAAGAGATAGCAGCCTATCGTAGGGTAATGGATGCGGGAGCACACAGAGGCCTATAGAGTATGGTGGGTAGCAGAGTGCGAGGTGCACGTGAGCATCCGGACATAGCTGTGATTACAGCGGAGAGAGATCGTCAGGATTTGGCTCACCAGCTTCAAGCAGAGGTGAATGAGACAAAGGGATTGTTATAGGTTTCACGATTATGAGTGGAAAGACCGGGAGGCAAGATTTCTCCATGCGAGAGGACGTATTCGTATGTTACAAGAGATGTTGGCGAATCAATGGGAGGAACCAATGGCGGTGGCACCTTTGAGGATGGAGAGGCCAACCGAGGGGCATCGTGCGATCACGATCATCACTTGATTAGGGAGGAGGTGCAAGGGTCTAAGTGAATTTCCTAGGAATATAAGAATAAATAAGGATGCCGAGCATTTGTGAGTCGATGATAGAGAAGATGCATTTGTTTAACATCTAAAATAAAACTGAATATGTATGTTGATTTGAATTATGATAATAATAAGAATGTTTGTGTTTGAACCTTTTTGTGTTTTGAAAAAGGATAAAGAGGAATGTGATTAAATAGAAATACACAAAAATATTTATATTTACCACACATGATAGGTTATGGTAGGGGATGGTCGAGCTAACCTTGGGAGACCCCATGTCTCGAAGTCTTTGCCTATATAGTCCATTGCACAAAGCAAGGAGGGCCTCGAGGCCGATGTAGTTCTCCCTTAGAACCAGGGAGAGGTGAATTCAGGAAATTTAGGTATGGTTAGGCAATTTGTTGGTTGGTAAAAATATTGATATTGGTAGGGTAATGTTGTTGGTGTTGGTAAGGAATTGGTGATGTTGGAATAGGTATAGGTGAAGCGAAAGTTAGCCTACCCAAGTGGTAGGGAACCCTATCCTGATTAAGGTCAACACATAATCCCAGAGTCGAGAAAAAGAGGCAAAAGTGTCTCGTAGTTGAGAAGAGCCAAACAAACCACATAATAACGTAGAATGAAGTTGAACCCCTAGGTACCTTGTATAGACGAGAAGTCGATAGGTGAAAAGAGTGGTATAATCACAATATATCGGATATACGTCACGTCCCTTGAGTTTTTTTGCTTTGACAAATGGTGAGGTGAGGTGGCCGGTATAGCTGGGGTGCAGAGAACTTATTATAAGATGATTATTCTGACAAAAGAAAACCAAACCTAAATAGACAAGTCCATGACTCAAAAGTGTTTTGAAGTACTGCTTTTATTTTTATTTTATTTTTCTAGATATAGATTGATTGATGGGAAGTCTACATGGGATATGTATTTTGTTGTTCTTGAGGTCTTCACGAGATAAGTGATCAATGCGAGAAGCTTGGTAAAGGCCGACTGTGTATAGCTATCCTTCAAGGAGCAATCTATTTATAAGTAGCAGATGCGGTGCTTATGTATAGCTATGTCCTTCGAGCAAGCTTGAGACTATATATAATAGTAAGTGGTTTTTCACATATTTGTCCTTGAGGGAAGCGATCTATGTATAACTTAGAGGTCTAGATGTCCGTTTGGCATGAAGCATCTAGTTTTGTAGGATGTTTGACTCAAGAACATCCCATGGGTGTACAATTGAGAACATGTTATTTCGATACTTTTAAGTCATGGGCCGGACTAAAAGGGAAGGCATCTTTTAAG
>CM031240.1:49695263-49846815 GCA_018340775.1 Taxus wallichiana var. yunnanensis
GAAATCATGTCATTGCTTACTAAAGGAATATAGTGTAAAATCCTTAGAAAAATATGGATTCATGAGAGTTAGGGCTTGTGAGATAGCTTCTTTGATGGCCCCAAAACTTGCTTTTCCTTCACTATCCACCTAAATGCCAAAATTTTCTTCAACATCAATGTTATTGGCTTGACAAGGGCAACAAACTTTAGTATGAACTTGCTGAAAAAAAAGTTGGCATTTTCTAATAAAATTTTAAGATCCCTCTTATGGCTTGGCAATGGCAATACCCTTATAAGCTTCAACTCTTTCTAGGTCAATTGCCAAACCTTCCTTTAACACAATGTGGCCTAGAATCCTGTTGGTGTGTGTATTTTCCACATCATTAGGTAAGTCATCTCACTTAGGTGAGATCGTAGGTCCATGTGTCATTAATTAGGTCATTATGAGATTCTCTTGCATGTCGGTGCATCAATGCATCGCGCATCGGTGCATCGATGCATTAGTGCATCGGTGTGTCATATGCATCATTAGGAGTTACACTTTTTTCTTAGAATGTAACTCCCCTCTCTACTCGAGTTGTCATGATTGCAACATTGGGGGTTACTCAACACCTCCTATATGTACACCCCATTTGATCTATGAGATAGAGGAGATTTTTTTATGGCTTAACTAGGTTTTGCTCATGTTTCAAATCTTTGCATGTACATTTAGTTGATGCTTGATTCTCCCAAGATCTCTTCACACTGCCATTTACACATCCGTTGATGTGCACATCATCCCTCATGATTCTGCTTGGGTTCTAAACCCTCTTTCATGTTATCGAGTAAATCTTGTGGATCTGTGCACTCTTCACATTGCTTGTGCATTTTTTGGCTTTCAACATGATATTTAGATTCTCGTGCGTGTGTCGTAATGGAAATTCTAACCGTGCTCTTCTTGCATTGATTTCGGGCTTCATACCTCCTTGTTTGGGTGGTTCGGTTGTTCGTGTTTGTGGGTTTACAAATTTAATTGGCATTTACATGCAACTCTTGTAGCCTTTGTTGCATTTTAGAGGTTACATATCCATCTTTCCTTGATCGTTGCATGCTTGCCTCAATGACCTCTCTGTGGTGACTCGTTCTGCACTGGACCAAGTTCATGCTATGAACAAGTGGTGGAATGTTGGGCTTGTGCAACATTTTCCAACTCAATTTGCACCATTTTTAAAGCATTCTTGAGCTCGTGTTCGACCCGTGCTTCATGGTTTTTCTTGGTGTGTCAAGTCTACTAGTTTGGTCATGTTTTAAATATTGGATTGGTGTTAAGGTTGCTGCACGTCCATGAGCTCGATTTACTCTTGGCTCTATGATCTATTCTTGGCTCACTAATTGGCTGCAATATCTCCACAAAGACACATTCTACTTCACTTGTGTTTTTCTGCAACATAGCTGGTTTGAGTTGATCTATTCATGTGGCTTCAAGATTTTATTACTCTTGACCTACTCACCATGATCATCTCTAGAATCATGCTTTGTTTGAATGAATCCTCGACCCTTCTTGTGCATTTTTATTAACCCTCTAATATATGCATTAAGTCCACTAATCTGCATTTGTCATTAAATGCTTCACTCATGTTTTTTACATTGATTCACCGGCTTGGCTATCGGCTTCTGTGTTCATGTTTAACGTGCATCGATTCCAACCTTGGGTCTCCAGTTATTCTGTGACCTTGACCACCTTTGACTGACTAGCTACTCTCACATTAGAGCCTGTGAACCTCCAATGAGTTCCTGGTTTGCTAGTTTTCCTCACTGCCCAAGTCGTGGTGTATTGGTGCCTAGTTCCTCCCATCCACGAAAAACCCTCGATGCTCCATCCTTCATCATCTCTGGCTTGTTACTTGTAGCTAATCGTCATGAATAGACTTAGTGCATATCTAGTTGTGTTCTAAGCTGTCCGAGACTCGCCTGCTTTCAACCACATTTCCCTCATTGGCTCAACTCCCCTCGGGGCCGAGCTACCCTCTCCCAACATGCTGACTTGACCTCTAATCAACGACATTTCCTACATCTCATGGATTCTAGTTCACCCAATACAGCAGGTAGTGTTCATGGTCTACACAATTGGGGTGATCCGGCAAATCCGTTACAACAAACAGTGTCGAATCTTCCACCACGTGGCTAAACTAACCTACACACTTTTGGTCTGCTCTCTTCATTTCGATCGACACCTCAACATGGGCCCCCATTTAATCATCCCTTTTAGTATTGTTTAGAGGTTAAAACAACCCCTTTAATGTTTTAGGGTGAAAAACATTCATTTCACATTGGCATTGTCTTATTTTCTAGGCTTTATTTGCTTGTTTAATTGCCTTCCTACTCATGTTGAAGACGAAGGGCGAGTCCGGGGTTGGAAGGAGGCTAATCTCCCCTCATAATCAAAACAAACCCTTACTAAAATTTGATGCCATTTCAAACGACTAGTCACACGATACCCTTTGCACTCGTTTTGAGCACTTTTTTAATGCATTTGTAGTGTTTAGTGGCATTTTCCATCAGTTGCGGGAATCATTTTAATGCCATAACTTTTGACTCACATCTCATTTTTGAGCACTTATTTAGTCAAAGTTGCATGATTTCTCACACATTACATGATGACATTATCAGTTTTGTAAATGCACTACTTTATAAAGTGCCACGTGCAGGGGTTGACTAGTACTCTTGGGTTTTCACACGCAGATGCATTATCGGCTGAGTCTGACGTCTTGCATTCATGCATCTTGCATTTTTCATCATGGAGAGTGCTCTTTCTAGAATTGAGAATCATAGGATCACTTTACAACCTCTGCCACTTCTCACCTTGGGAGAGGGAACTATTCAGCTTAGCGTACTTCCATGGAATGTTACTTCACCCACGAGGTCTTTTACCCTTCTTGCTTAGGCAGTTCCTACACCCATTGATCATCATCATCTGGAGGACTTCGTTGAATCTTATAACCATGTATTTGGTCACATGATGATGCATGTCTCCAAATCTCTTTGTTTTCACGTGGTAGACTCGAGATCCACCTCACCTTGTGCGGAGCATTCTTCGGTCCCTCTATGGAGACCCTTCACATACTACCACCACCATTTGTTGTTGATGCTGATTTAGTTGTCTCCTCTTCTTCATGTGATGACATTTCCACTAACATAGAATCACTTGGTTCTACTTTTTGATGATGAATATTATGCACCCAATTCTTATGTCAAAGAGTACTACAGGGACTCTTCTCCTCTTTATCTCACTATTCTGAGAGTGTTGACACATCCCACATCTCATCGAGATATCGAAAGCGATCTCTACTCGGCTTCATACAGTCATTACACCTTCCTCCTTTCCACTTCCAAAGTGTGTGAGGCCCCTTCCACTCCTCTACCTTCATTGGATGATTCATACCTATTTGATATCTAGTCTTCTATTTTTTGAGCCCCCTTGTTTGGATGAGTATCTACCTGACCTTAGTCATCTTTTCACGAGAGAACACTTTTGATGCACCACAGTTTCGTATCCATGTATAGGTGTTTGAGAGATTCCATCATCTTCGTTCTTGGGAGTGCTCCTTAGGACTCTTACCACTTCCCTTTTCCAGAGACCTTCATTGATCCACCCTCACCGTGGATCCCTTTTCTATTGTGGAGGATGTTTTGTTCCCTTCACATCACTTGAACATCCTTTACTGCGGGTGTTCCTTTTTGTCACTCCTGCGATTCTATGTAGGTGGCATTACCTTCGGTTCCTTGGCACTCACTCACTAGACCTATGTCACACTTCCATGCACCAGAATCAGAGTTATTCATGTTGCTACCTTCAGTTTCCTTTGTGGAGTGGGTGGACTTCCAACACATCATTTTGTCCGTCTCTAGGGTAGGCACACGTTCGATGTGGGTGGCTCTTCTTGATCCTCAGAGGCAGAGGATGTCAACATTGACACTCTTCTAGGAGACTTCATAGAGTTGCAGAGTTAATATCTATCCATGGCATCTTCTGCATTCCTCTCGTCTCCCTCTTCTTATCTCTTCTTCTTCTTTCGAGAGATTGCCTCTTTGTACATGGGTATCTTTTCGAGTCTCATCTATATTGGACCCATATTTGGCATATTTCTTAGATTAAAGAGTGTTTTGTTCTCTTGTGGTGGATGTTTTTCCCACTAGGTTTTCCTTCCTTCTTTGGACCTTTTTCTTGTGCATGGGTACCTCATCGAGGCTTTGTGGTGGGACACATTTCTCATTTCGACTTTCCACCTCATCCCAGAGTTACGATGAAGGGGGTGTTGGTGTGTGTATTTTCCTTATCATTAGGTGAGTCATCTCACTTAGGTTAGATCATAGGTCCATGTGTCATTTAGGGTTCATTATGATATTCTCTTGTGCGTCGGTGCGTTAGTGCATCATATGCATCATTGACAGATTACACTTCTATTATGGGAATGTAACTCCCCTCTTTACTTGAGTTGTCATGATTACTGACACTAGGGGTTACTCAACACCTTCTATATGTACACCCCATTTGATCTTTGAGATAGAGGAGATTTTTGGCTTAACCAATTTTTCCCATGTTTCAAATCTTTGCATGCACATTCGATTTATGCTCGCTCCTCCCGAGATCTCTTCACACTACCGTTTACACGTCTATTGATGTGCACGTTGTCCCTCATGATCCTCGCTTATGGGTTTTAAACCCTATTTCAAATCCTACCCTCATGGGCCAAGAATATGCATTTTTGGGGTTCAATGATACCTCGAATATCCTACACCTTTGGAACACCTACCTTAGGTGAAAAATATGGTCTGCTACATTTTTGGAGAATACAGAATGTCATCTAGGTAGATCGACACTATTTTGTTGATCAGCCCTTTGAATGCCATATCCATTTCCCTTTAGAAAGTGGATCCCGGCATTAGACAATCCAAATCACATTTTTTTGTAGGCATAGGTGCCCCATTTAGTGAAGAAATTTGTTTTGAACTGATCATCTTCTTTTACGCCATGATTTGGTTATACCACTTTCGTATCCATCCATCTGGAGAGAGAATCTATCTCAACTAGACACTACTGTGAGATCTTCTCCATTCGGGGAAGTGGGTAGTGATCTTTGAGGAGGCTTTATTTAAGTCACGTCAACACACAACCTAATCATGTCCATTCTTCTTCCTAACTAGTACTAAGTTTGCAAGCAGTTGAGCGTTTGATTGGAAAAATGATACTTGCCTCTATCAACTTGTTCAGTTCTTTCTTTATTAGAGGCTCAACATGTGGGTTGACCTCCTCTCTTTACGCCGATGGGCTTAACAGTTTGATCTAGCTCAATTGTGTGTTGGGATAACTTTGGATTGAAACCTCTTAGGTCTTCATAGCTCCAAGAAAATATATCTGGAAACTCTTGGCAAAGGTGTATGAATTCATACCTTTCTTGCTTGGTGGCCACCTTGCCAACTTGTAGTGTTTTTCCTTCTCCAACTAGAATTGGCTCTGAATCTTCCCCTTTGATCTGTATGTTGGCCTTCTCTTTTCGAAACTGATCATTGGGATTGAAGATAGAATCCAATGTCACTAGGCCTTTGGGAAGCATGTTTGTATGTAACTATACTACTTGATTTCCATATTGTTGCTCTAGTCTACTTTGGTTTCTAGCTGAGAATTCAGCTTCCTCTTGCAAAAATTTGATGATTTGCTGATCATTCTTGAACACCTGCCAACATGTGTTGTTATCTGGTATACGGTCTCACAATCACATGGATATGTGGTTGTTCTTTGTCCCTTTTTATGATGTCAACTAAATAAAAATTTTCTCCAACCTGCTGAAGCATCAACAACTTTGTTCTCCTTTCTAGGTATGGACATGATGTTGAAGGTTTAAAATCCTCAATGAGGTCCCACACCCTATTCTTGTAACCTTTGAGTAGGTCATTCTTGACAACATTTTTTCCTTTGACTTGATTGGAAACCAGTTCACTATCACCAAACACCTGCAAGTTCTTGATTCCTCATCTTTTGGCCCAATGTAGTCCATGGACCAAAGCCTCATATTCTGTAGTGTTATTTGAGTAGGCAAACTGAAATCTGAAATCTGAATAATACTTCATACCTTGGGGGACACAATCATAGCTCCACCTTTGGCTCCTTGTCTACTCCTAGAGCCATCAAAGAACAATTGCCAAACTTCATTGTCATTCTTGTGCTCTAGCTTAATGATGTTAGGAAGAGGATGATTCTCCTCTTCTAGGCAATAGACTTCTAGTTCAGATTCTTCCATCTCCTTATAGGGATCAAAAGCATGTCTTTTGACCACCCATTTGTTGAGGGTCAGGTCCGGGATACACCCCACCTTGGTATCTACTTTAGAAGTGCTTAGGAGGTCCTCCTGATCAAAATCCAAACAATTTGCATTGATTGGGCTTGGTACATAAGACTCAATGTGATAGTCTGCTATGGGCTCGGATCTGATTGTGGCCTTCGCTCCATACCTTGTTCTAAAGAGAATATATAACCAGTCAGCAGAGAAGTAGCCTCCAATTTTGATAGTGAAGTCCTTGGACAAACACAACACAAAATGTGGTGGCAAGTCTATGACTGACACATTCTGCAATACAGTCACATTAGGGCAGGCATGTAGAGTGAGACTCAGATCCTTGATGACTCCAATAGTGGTCACTATTGTCCCATCTAATTGTACTACTCCTCTAGAGATGACTTCATACTGGAGACCCAGTTGATCAGCTATTTAGTTGGGCATTATAGAACTACTTGCCCCTTAATAGATCATGTTTTTGTGAACCAATTTATCTCTAATTATTAATAAAACATAAAATGGAGGAGGATTTAGATTCCTACCTCATTGTTCTTCATGGTTTCTCTCAGGTTGAGCCGCATTGGTAAGCACTTTCTCTTGCTGGTTAGGGGTTGACTTGAGCTTGACCAATTGGCCATGGTAGTCTGCAATAGATCCCTCTACCCTAGAATGGCCAAAGTGACTCCCATAGTGAAATGCTCACACTTTCCCTCTTCATTTGTTTAATGATATTAAATGAATTTTCCTTTTGTTGCCCATTCCTTGGCACATTTTTCTCTTACACATGGGCTGTTACAACTGGTGCTTGAGTAGGTCTGGAAGGTGGCTTGGATTTACTTTACACATTGGGAGTTATATTTTGAATTCCAATAACTTACTAAGCAATAGAGGGTTGAGGATCACCTGAGCTTGGTGAATGTTCTTCTCTCATATTTCTCCTCTTAGACTATGTATTGGTAGCTATACTTTGATAAGGAGTCTGATTCATTCCACAAAAGTTTTCATCTTGCCTATTGACAAGCATAGTTTTGTTTGGGGGTCAGTCTTACTAAGCTCCTTTTGCTGACTTTCTTCGTGGCTAGGTTCTTGTGACACACCAATGGTTTACACCATCAGAGCTTGATTTAATGCACCATTGAAGCACATTGATTGATTATGTGGCTGATTACATGGGAAACCCCATTAATACTATTGTGCCATGTTATTCTATCCTAGAACCAATCCCCTTGATGTTGAAACTATGTTTGAGTCATATGACCAAAAGGTCTAGTAACTTGAGGTTTCCCTTAGTGTTTCACCCGATTCTAGATCGTTTCTTTGAAGTATTGTGAAATAGATAGGGTAAAAGGCGTAGGAGGAATACTGTTTTAATGCTAGTTGATGGGTTCTTTGTGTGCATATGAATTCCGAATCCATAATCTGATTGTGAGATTTTCCTTTTGGTTAGGAGGAACTACCTGTAATATAAAGGAAGACCACCGAGAAAAAGTTAAACAATATATACGGTGAAGCGCCTAGCATATGCTAGATTTGGGAAGTGTGATACTTCCTAGATGGTTGTCGATCCTTTTTTTAAAAATTTAATGCGGTAAATAAGGAAAGTCCTATTGTAATTTGAAACGATTTAGGTATCTCACTTAAAACACAATAAGAAATAGATCTAATCTAACATGATAGGTTAGAATAGGATTGAGGTCAAGTGCGGTTGCGGTCTCTACGGGTGTGTATGACAGAGGTCTCGGGTAGATCACGAGGTGAATGAGGGTGAGATGGAATTAGGTGAATAGGTCACTATTACAGTTGTATGGGAAAATGCGAGACCGATGTGGGTTAAGGGTGATCAATGGCGGTTGGGTGTAAGGTGCCGTTCTTATGGAAAACTAGGAATGTCATAGAACAAGATTTAGGTCTACCTTATGATTACATAAAAGACTTTGGTTGGTTGAGATGAGGTATTCGATGATTTAGGTAGGATTTGGCGAGATTTTAATGGGTATATGGAGGGTGAGTATTGGGCCGAGGTCATGGGTGGCTAGGTAAATAATAGATGATAATATAATGATGAAATGGAATGAACCGAGATAAGTATAATGTTTACTTACTTGGATTCTAGTCCTGGATGTCTGTGAGGGACGAGAGGTGTTGATGAGAGTTTTGAATGCTAGAGGTGATCACAAATTGAAGAAAATCTTCTGCATGGGCTACATGTACATTCCTCTTTGCTTGGTTAGATCAGATCATTGCTGGGATGGTTGTGCAAGAAAAGATGCTTGATCTCATTCCTTGCATGCGTGTTCTCACTGAAATTCACTCTTAGAAGATGTGATATCTCTATGGAATGTGCTAATGTTCACCAACCTTTCCAATCTTTTTCAAACCTTCTACCAACCTTGAGAATAAGGTTATTTTGGGGTTAAAAGGGTAACCGATGGTGGTTCTATCTTAACCGGTGACGGTTAGGGGTAATCGGTGTCGGTCAAGGTGGGATTTCCTAGGTTTACTAAACTAGGGAGATCCTCTTGATTTCCTTGGATATCATGTCATTCGCCTGATTAAACTCAAAGCTTCTTGTAACCATGCGGGAATGTGGTTAGAGTGAATGTAGGCATTGATTATTAGGGTTTGGGTAAGTCTTAGTTAGTTATGGAAACTTACTAAGAATAGGTCTTAGGGTGAGTTGGCTTGGTGAGGTGTAAGTGTGGGAATTATCTAAATTAAGAAATTTAAATAATAAATATGGTGAGGATAATGAATTAATTTAATTAAATAAATTAAATTAATATTAATGGGGTGAAGGGGGCCATGGCTAGGTGAATGTGATGAAGGGTGCTTGTTTGTTGAGGACCAAAGGGAGTGTGACCTAATTTTAGTGTCTACATTTTTCCCCTTTTTGTTGCATAGATTGTATTAGTAAGTGATCTTAACAAAATAAGATGTGGTTGCCCCATGTGTGGGTGAAGGTGATCCCCTCAAACTAGGAACTAACAAAGCGAGAAGGTAGAATCGGTGAGTGGTGTGATAAAAGATAAATGTGAGGGAAAAGGTAGGTGGGTAATGGGGAAAGAGAAGCAAGGTATACTCGGGAAATCTAGGTAATGGATCGGGGTCAAAGGTAGTAACATTCAAATGCACGCACATGTATAAAGCAGCACACTTCCGGGGGTGAAGAGTAGGCAAAATCTACATTGTATAAAGTTGATTGGTTTATCCAAACAAGGTTGAAGTGATTCCAGTATCAAGGCATAGGATATGGTCGGGAAACACAACGTAGATTAGGCACAAGAATGTGTAGGTATGTTCCAAGTACACCAAAGGTAGGGTCGGGATAAGCGGTCACGACAATAGGCTAGGTAAGGTCGTTAGGTAAATAAAATAGGAAGTAGTGCTACAAGCTATAGCGAACACATGAGGTCAAATGCCACTAACGATAGTCTAAGTCCAAATATCTAGGTCACGGCATGGGTAAGGTCAAGGTAGAGGTAAAATAATGAGTCCCTAAAGGAGGAAAAAGGGAGGTAGTAAATGATGAGGTCAGGAAAGGTGAGGTAAATGGGTAGGGTAAAGGTGGGGTGAGGTAAATGATTAGGGTGAAGGTAGGGTTGGGTAAAAAAGGAAGTAGGGGTAGGGTAAAAGGGTAAAATGTAGGGCAATGTACAGGTGATGGTGAATGATTCCAATCATGGTTAAGTGATGTTGGTAGAGGTAAACCGATGATGGTTAGGTAGGGCATGCGACCGATGCGGTCAAGGGTAACCAATGTCGGTTAGGTCGGGTTTGTTATAAAAAAATCCACGTTTTTGTTATTCATTTGTTATTTTGTGAAGTGAGAAAATGACAAAAAGAGAGAAAAGAGAGAAAAGTGTCCAAATGAAACAGAATAGTGAGTTGGCAGTGTGATTAATGAGTGATTGGTTGGTGAGCAGTCGGGTCCATAGGATCATTACGAGGGATTCAATTGGGTGGAGGTTGCGGGTAGCTATTCGATGATGGTAGAGGCTAGAGAGGGATCAAGTGGGCCACTATTATAGAAGCCGGACATGCCACCAAGAAGACAACAGTGTGATGAGGTAAGCACCCTACTCTACATTGTTGATTTGATAGATTAGAGGATTATTTTAGTGTTGGTTTAGGTTTTGTTTATTTTTCGGTTTGGTGGGTGGAACAAATTAAATTTGGGAATGGGGGAATATTGGGTAAAAGGATGAATGGGGAGGGTAATAAATGGGATAGGGGTGGTGGGTGGAGGTCCAAGGGTAGTTTAGGTCATTGTAGGTGGGTAAAAGGGGTAGGGGAGAGTTTTTAGAAAGGGGGTTTTGGGAAATCGTAGGTTTTTTTCACAATAGTGACCAACATCGGTCAAATTTGTCCAGGTGTTGGTTAGGTGGAACCATATCTGTCACCAAATAGGTGACTAATGCTGATTAAGGGATGGCCAAGGGGTTGGTAAGGGTGAACAGTATCACTCACCAAACAGGGACCGATCTTGATTAAAGGGTGACTAGGGTTGGTTAGGATGAACCGGTACTTGTCAGATTATTGGGCACAAGGGTCCAAAAGTGATGTGGGATAGGTGGTTTCAATAGGTAGGGTGAAAATAGGGTGTACGAAAAATGATAATTGTTGAATATGGAATGATATATGTAAATTAATGTCATGTTTATATTGGATGCAGGGGAGAATGAAGCTACATATGCGGGACAGGGTTCCACCACTACTAGTGACAATGTGTGGCACATTGACCCCGGAGGAGCTGCAACATGTGGAGGTAGTTAGGTTGAGTGGATTTTTCATTATAGACATGTTATCCGGTAGTTCAGTTTTATTTTCACACTCATCGATAGATGGGATTCCTCGACCAACACATTCCACCTATCGATGGGTGAGATTACTATCACCCTAGAGGATGTGTTCCAAATTCTTTGGCTACCCATATTGGGTGCACAGGTTTATTCTATCTCCTCTGAGGCCTCAGAGGAGCTGATTGTGTCTGTTTTTGGAGAGGGGATGGCCAATATGAGATTCCATAGTGCCAGCTTGAGCTATGGAGAGATGTACCTAGCCCATCTAGAAGATATGAGGCTAGTGGTTCTATTGATGAAGGTAGTGTCTTTGCTCGCAGCTTTGCAAGATGCAAAGGGTGGAAAATTTCCCTAATAAGCGAGGGGGTACTCCATGACATGATGGTGGATGAGACCTGATTTTCTGGGCACCGGCATTCTTGGTGCAACTTATACGAGGAGTTGTGGGCATATGGGTGGTTATGCGGGTTTAGCTTTGTGTTGTACATTTTCTTTGCACTCACTGGGTGTATGAGCACATAGTTTGTTTGTGGCCTTGTTGTCGCCAAATCACTTGCACCCTCCGAATGGCCAGGATGTGAATAGGATGTTCGGTGTGATTGGGACACATGGGATCACCTCTCAGCTGTGGGACTTGGGCTCGAGGTGAACCTCGGAGAAGGCCGGCTTCCTCTTCCTAAACTAAGTGTTGTACTACTCCTAGTGTAACAAAAGCGATTATCTAGTCTATGCTAACATTTTCATGGGGTTTTAGGGAAAGAGTTTTACGAAATGAAACTATACTAGGGATGGTGATGCACCGAATAAAGGGTGTCTTCAGATTTAGGAAGGGTTAATTTGAAAAGGGTGTGTGCACCACAGTCAACTTCACCTACTCTTTGCAACTTAGAGAGGGTACAAGATACCACAGGGCTAAGAGACACACGTTCCTTTTGTTAAACTTTATCGAGGCCGAGAAATATACCAGGTTTCCCGGTGAAGAAGGATGAACTCAAGAAGGGTGAACGGACACCACAACTCAAGCTGCATGCGATAATTCACCACTTGATAAGCACAGAACTCGAACCTGCAATAGAAACTTAAACTTACACACGGTGTACTGCTGCAATTATGAGAAAGGCACAAAGAAGCATAGAAGGATGAAAGGACCGAGATTAGTCACAAAACACACACTTTTATTGCTTCATAACATACACAATGCATCATACATTCGGAAGGAGGAGGCTTGAAAGTTCTCTCAACACACAAGAACAACTTGCAGAAGAGAGAGGACCCTTGAAAAGTATACACTCTTGCCTGAGATATCTAACTGTCCAACTTGTCTGAACTGTTGGAACCCTTTGAAATGAGCTTCCAACTTACATTTATAGAAGAATATGTGAGAAAGAAGAGGAAATGGTCATAATTACATTCCTAAAATGAAGGCCCATGATGTATTTATTGCAGTTAGTTGAACTACCTGAGAAGGTTCCATCATGGGTCATTAATTGCCTGATGACCAAGTCTTCTCAATTAATTAAAAGAATATTTAAATAAAATATTTAAATAATAATAATAAATATTATTATTAAAATATTTAAATAAAAATATTAATTTAATTAACATAATGTTGGGACCCCCTGTTGACCCGTTTGACTTGAAGAGGAGGGGGGTCCATGTGAATAGAGTCTGGACATATCCCAACTTGACGAGCTTCGAGCAACATACCGAACTCACCGAGCTCCCAATCTGCATCGAGCTCTTCTCACCTCTTCTAATGCTCATCATCGGGTCACTTTCAGAATTATGACTCGGCTCATCTAAGTCACTTATTTTGCTTGGCAACCGAGCTTGCATCTCTATTGACCAGATGACTCGGCACGAGTTTAGCTTGTCGAGCTCTCTTTGAATTTTGAGTTTGGCATTAATGCTTGATGAAATAAAAAAGTTAATTAGAATGAATTACTGAGCAGTTGTATGCTCGAGCTATTCACTCGACTTGGTTCCCATCCAAGCGTTCCCCGACTGACTCACTCGGTGAATGGTGAATGGCTCAACTCGGTTATCTGAATCTTTCATGCGAGCTTTCTCCCGAACTCATTTTTGACGTGAACCATGTCTTAGGCTTATGCAGATGGCTTATGCGGTGAATTCTTTCCTCCGAGGCACTTGACACCTAGATCGGTTCCTCGAGCCATTCCAATTTGAACCTCTTGCTTACTATGGATACCTCACCGTGCGTAAAGTACCGAGCTCCACTGCCTTCATTCTTAGAGTCGTCCTTACACGTTTGTGTGCTCAACTAGCATTTTTATTCTCGAGCCTTTACCGTTTTCTGTGATGTATCCATGCAAACCATTTTCTATAAATTCTTCGACCTCACTTGCACACTTTATTTTTCAATTGGCTCTGCAATGACTCTTCTTGATTCAGACTTGGCATTTAATCCGTGAATACTTCACCACAAGATTAGTTTTCTTGTCAATTCCTGAATGAGATCTTCATTCAGCGTGGCTCGATCACGATTCTTCTTGATTCAGACTAGGCTATCCACCTACTACACTCTTAAAGCAAGCTAAGCCTGACTCCATTCGACTTGCTATGACTGCCAACTTCTCCTAAGCCTCATCGTTTTGGTGCTACTGCAGAACATCTCGTCTGTTCCTCTTCACTCCATGTGAGGTGAACTAAAACAAACATGTTCTGATGAGCCCTCAAGTTCTTTTACCGATGAGCTCCTTATTGTCACAGGATTTTTGACTCAGTGAATTCCATTTGAAACTCTTTCAGTGCCGAGTTATTTCCATCGTAGCCCGGCCGACTCGTACTTATCACCTAATTGACCGAATCGCTCCATGTGATTTGGTTCGCCTTCGCTCGTGTCTTACTGATCAAACATGAACTCAAATGTATTGAATTCCACATTGAAACTCCGGAATCATCTTTATTAATAGACCGGGATACTCGTTTTGAACCCCACTTTTTCATTCTATCGACGTCTGAGCTCATTTTCTCTCTGCACCACGCTTGTCGTCATGTCCCTCCCCTCGCATGAAGCTTGCGACTCGAATCCACGATTATATGGCATAGGTAGCTGTGAGCTACACCATATACTCATTTTTCCAGAAACTAAAAGATCCTTTATGTTACAATTTGCAACACATAAAAGAAGCCCTTAAAAAAATACGTTGAACAAGCTCGGGGACCAAAGGACCTTGGAAAATGTACGGGTAAGGACCATATGAATTCTCCTTAGTCGTGGATCAAAGCTAATAGAAATAGAGCTCGATAAGATTAGCTTGAAACTGCAGTATAATCGTCCATTGTTTAAAAACAAGCTTCTCTGAACCTGGTAAAAGAATACTTTTATTGTCTGATTGGACGTACATAATGGAAGGGTATAAATATTGCGTCTGCGCCCCTCGGAGTTTTTTCAAAGAGACCATTTACACGTAACAAGGATGCAGCATGTAAAAGCGGCCGATAGGGTATTTTCGAGCTGAACTTCACATTTAATTTGCTTCTAGGAGAAAGAATCTTGGAGCAATATGAATCGTTTCATTCTGCGCCGTTTTAAACCTTCATCTCTTGGTTCGGGAAAATTTTATGAAGCCTTGAAAAGCGTGACTCAATCCATCGTACACGGCGGTGAATATTTGTTTCCTGCCTGCTGCCATAGGTCCGAGTTCGAGAATAAGGATAAGCCACAAGGCTGTTTCTTTGAAGCGTTCAAAAGGCTTACGTATTGCACACGCCTTTCTTTGCCAGTGCTGAGAGTTTCTCGCGACCACCGAATGCTATGCGTGGTAAGCGGAATGTGTAGAGCCTCCTTCAAACAACCTTACGTACATATGGCTTGTTGTGAGATTGAGATTGAAAGTGGATGATATTGCACCGGCATTGCATTGCAGCGTGGGAAATGTCAATTTAATTGTGCCACTATGACAATGAACCACTGTAAGCATCCTCAGAAGTGGTAATATGACTGAGTTCTGAACCTTTCTGACTGCTCATTATTCACCTCCACATTGAACGGGTCTTCGTTACATTGATCTTCCCCAACCAATTTTCCTATTTACTCGGTCCTTGACTGAGCTTTACTTATTGAGTCCTTACGCATGCACCGGATGGCTTAACCGATAATCCGGCTATCTTCATGAGCACGTTCTCGTTTACCACTCCAACGTGTTTTGACTCACTTGATGACTCACCTGGTATTCCGGAAATAAACTTGAATTCTTCTCTATGCGGAAACCTCACGACGGCTTGTCATTGAAAAGTTTCCACTTGGCGTCTTGTTCGAACCTCCCCGCGCGAGTGGACGGCTTGGAATGCCATCTACTTATTTCCCATTGGCAGCAGTGCTGAATCTCCGCATAACGGCTTGGCCACATCAATCCACGGGCCCGGCCTCAATCTTCGCCACGCAGATTTGGCAATCGACCCAATTTCTCCACTATTCCCACCGGTAGCCACACGGGATCTTCATGAATCTTCTCTGCAGAGTTTTCCTTGGCAATGATTTGAGGATAACATTAAACTCTCGGTCTGAAACATTTCAGTTAAGCTTGTAAGGTGTGATAATCCCGGCGAATCCTTTGTGCCCACCAACTTAGTGACTCGTGAAGATGCTCATATAATTGCAAAGTAAATTATGCTCCATGAATATTTTGCTCAAACGGGCTTCTACTATCTTTGCAACATCCTGTGCATCCGAATGCTCGGCCGCTTTGAGCGTAGAACTGAAATTATCTAGGAAAGTGCCGTGAGGAAGTAATTGGCTATCTGCAGCAGCTACGGGGTAGAGAAGTAAAACTTATCTCGGAAAATGAGTGGCCTCAGAGAGAGTTGATTGCGGCAGTTTTGCAGGTGATCCCAAGGAACCGTTGGTGTTGATCCTGATGTTCTGGTTGCATGCGACCATAGTCGTGATCAGTTGTTGTAAAATCTTGCCGCTGTAGTAGAAGAATGAGATAAGGTTTTAATTGAGTTGTCTCGCCTTTTCATTTTGGAAATTCTCTTCCATGGAAGAAGCTCGACCAAATCTTGAGGCAGCTATTGTCTTTGTCGAGTCATTAAAACTGAATTCATAATCCAACAAGGAAGCATCAATCTCTCCATGTTGAATTAAACCGAGTCGAGCTCGTCATTTCTCTGCCTCAATGAGCCAACCATCGAAACATTATCCGCTCCTATCGAGACTCTTTTATGACAAGCCAAAGTTGGACAACCGAACTTACATTTCCTACTCATGCGAACTCATCTAAGGCTTGTGATCGAGTTATGACACCGAGTTAGGACAAGGCACGAACTCCTTTGATGACTCATCTCTTTATTCCCGATTTGACACTTTTTTTAGCTCGAGCAGAGCGAGATAAGCTTGTCGAACTCCTCGATAGCTCACATTCTTGGAAAAAATGAGCGATCTCACACGATGACCAAAAGTGGGTCCATGGGACCAATGTCGTGATTTGATAGTAATAAGGCCCTGTTTTCCAATTTTTCCATGTGCGTAAAATTGGATAACATTTTTGGCGACCTCTCGGGGATGATTGCCTACTAAGCATGATTCCAGTAGCCTTAAGTCATCCATTGGGCATGGAGTCTGTTTGGAATCTGGAAGTAGTATGATTTTCTTTGACACATCCTGAAATCCCCTTGAGTATTGTTGATATCCTAGACCTCCCTGGAATGCTCTCATGAAGTATATTGAATCTGTTGAATGCTTGACATCCATGGAACACTGCAAAATTTTTGAATGAAGCAGATTTTGAAACTCTTATGGAAATCTTGAACCTTTCTTCTCCTTGACACCTTCCAATGATGAAACAATGTGCAGAACAACACAAAACACAACAACGAGGAAAGCAAAACAACAACAGACAACAATGTGCATAAGCACTTGGAGGAAAACACCTAATTTTAACTGTACAGGGGGTGGAACGCTTCTCAAAAACAAGCTTTGAGATGTATCCCATTCACATGAATGGGCAGTTCTTCTCCATTGAGCCTAGATAGACGAAATGAATTTGCCTCTTTGCAACTTGTGATGATGTATGGCCCACTCCAAAGAGCGTCAAACTTGGCATGCTTGCCTGGTTTGGCCCTGTCTTCATCCCATTTGAGAACTAAATCTCCCTCTTGAAAATGTCTGTCGGACGCCTTCTTGTCAAAATATTTCTTAACTTGAGCCTGATGCTGCTCCAAAGTTTTCATAGCCTTATCTCGTACTTCCTCTAACTCCATGAGTTCAGCAAACCTTCTTTGTAAGAGGATCACTCTCTATAACTTCAAGTTGATGAGCTAACTCCAAAGAAGGTAACTCCAATGAGAGCGGGAGTTTTGCCTCTCTTCCATATACAAAGCGAAAGGAGAATTTCCAATGGCCCTTTTAGGTGTGATTCGATCTGCCCATAAGGCTGTCTTAAGTTTGTATATGCCAAGTCCTCTTGTTAGTCTCCATTGTGCGCTTAATAATCCTTATGAGGTTTTTGTTGCTAGACTCAGCCAATCCGTTTCCTTGCGGATAGTAATTGGATGAAGTTTTGAGGTATACCCCATTTTTAACAGCCCATTCACTCAGTTTCATACCAAGAAAAGCCAGCGCATTGTCTGAAATGATTGTAAACGGAACACCAAACCTCGTCATTATACCCTCCAAAAAATCTAGAACTGCCTTTTCATTGCTCTCTTTTAATGCTACCGCCTCTGTCCATCGAGTAAAATAGTCTGTTGCGGTAAGGACCCACTTATGTCCGTCATTGGATGGAGGATTAATCATTCCGATGAAGTCCAACCCCCATTGAACAAAGGGTTGATCCACTTGAATTGGATGCAGCGGAAGAGCTGCCAGCTTCTGCTTACCTGTGAAAAAGGCACATTCCTTACATTTCCTTACCCAGAGATGGGCATCCTTGAATAAATCCGGCCAATAGTAGCCGGCTCGCATGATCTTGGTAGCTTTGTTGTTCAGTGCGGAATAATGTCCTCCGAGATAGGCCATTATGAAACTCTTCTAGTATCTTACTTACACATTGCAGTTACTATGCACCGAAGGAGGGCGCCGTTCAAATCTTTTCGAAAGAGAATGTTATCTACCAAAACATATGGGATAGATTGAAGACGGAAAGTTCGTCTTTGGTTTTTATCCATGTTTGCTTGGGTATGCTCTGAGAAGATGAAATTCTTCATTTTGGATAACTTGATCGACTTGATCAACATCCTCATCGGTATTTAGGAGTGTCACATCCTCAATACCTTTTGATTCCATGTCTGTAGCAAGTTGCTCACATAAACCCTTACCTCTGACAAGTTTAGTGACTTTGATATGCACGTCATACTCCATTACCTTCGTGATCCATCCAGCACGCTTTTCGTTCATTTCTTTGTTCAGCAAAAACTCCTTGACACCTGGATGAGACACCATCAGATGAATCTTGTTGTTGGACAACATGTGCTTGAATTTCTTCAAAGCTCGAATAACCGCAAAGACTTGCTTTTCAATGAATGAGTATTTGAACTCGTAGTCTTTGAGGGATTGACTGAAGAAAGCGATTGGTTGCTCCATCAGGTTATCGTTTTGTTGGGTGAGGATCCCTGAAATGCTCTCTTGACCTGCAAAAGCATAAAGGATAAAATCTTTGTCAAACCTGGGGTTCACAAGCATGGGAGCTTGGGAAATGGCTGTTTTGATGGCTTCGAAGCTTTCTCGTCCTTCCTTTTTCCATGAGAATTGCATGTTTTTCCTTAGCATGGCTGTCAGTGGTTTAGCCAATGTCGCGAATTGGGGGATGAATCTCCGCACAAAATTTATGGTTCCCAAAAAGCTCTGGAGGCCCTTCTTGTGACTTGGGAGAGATAAGGACATAATTGAATGAATCCTGGCTGGATCGATTGATAATCCTTCTGCTGAAACAACATGCCCCAAAAATTTTCCCTCGTGCACTGCGAAAATACATTTCTTGGGGTTAAGTGAAACCCCAAATTCCCTACACCTTTGGAAAACTTTCCTTAGATGCGTGATGTGATCTTCTGCATGCTTAGAGTATACAGTTATATCATCAAGGTAAACCAAAATAATATCGTTGATTAGTCCCTTAAATGCCATGTCCATGGCTCTTTGGAAAGTAGCCCCGGCATTGGACAATCCGAATGGCATTTTATTGTAGGCATATGTGCCCCACTTGGTAGTGAAAGCCGTTTTGAATTGGTCAGATTCTTGGACTAGGATTTGATTGTAACCTGAATATCCATCGAGCAAAGAAAATCTTTGAGCTCCTGCCACCGTTTGAAGGATCTGCTCCATCGAGGGAAGAGGATAATGGTCTTTTAATGACGCACGATTCAAATCCCTGAAATCTACGCATAACCGGATCTCTCCGTTCTTCTTCCTCACGGGCACCAAATTGGCTACCCATGAGGAATGCTTGATGGGAAAAATTATACAAGCCTCGATGAGCTTGGTTAGCTCCTTTCTCATTAGTGGCTCAATTTTGGGATTAATTGGTCTCTGTTTACGAACTGGCTTAGCATTAGGATCCAGTTCGATGGTATGTTGTGCTAGACCTGGATCAAAACCACGCAGATCTTTATAGCTCCATGCAAAGATGTCATGATACTCTTGACAAAGTTTGATGAAAGCTTCTTTCTCCTCAGAAGTACACACTTTTCCGATCTTAAGAAATTTTTCATTTGATACTTCGACTTCCTCAAAATATTCTTCTTTGACCACCATGTTAGGGCTTTGTCTTTTGGCTTGGTCATCTGAATTGAAAATGGATTCCAAAGTGACTAAACCTTTTGGTAACTTGTTGCTTTTCAATTGGATAATTTGTTCACCATATGACTCTTGTAACTTATCTTGATTTCTTGCAGCAAACTCCGCCTCTTCTTGTAGGAAGAGGACAATTTGGTTGTCACTATCGAACACTTGCCAACTACTCACATTATCAGGGACTGCTGGTCGAACCACCATTTTAACAAATTGCTGCCCTTCTTTCATGATATCAACTGGTATGTTGTATTGTGAACCAATTGTAGCAAGCCTGTCTGCATCTTGATTTTGATCTCTAGGGATTGCATGGATCCCAAAAGCTTCGAAATCTTCAATCAGGTCCCAGACTCGATTCTTGTATGATCTTAAAAGATCATTTTTGGATGCACTACGTGCTGAAACTTGATGAACAACTAACTCACTATCTCCAAAAATAGTTAGGGCCTTGATTCCCTTCCTTTGAGCTAGCTGAATTCCTTGCACAAGAGCCTCGTATTCAGCAACATTGTTAGTGCAACTGAACTATGATTTGGAAAGATGAGAAGTACTTATCTCCCTCTCTAGAGAAATTAACATAACACCAGCACCGGATCCATTCTTACTTCTTGAGCCATCGAAGAACAATTTCCATAGTCCTTTAGAATCACTTGGTGTTTTGACAAGTTGTGGTATGATTGTATCTTCTTCATGGATACAGTAGGTACCTAATCCTGTTTCTTCCAAGACCAACAAACCAGCTTCTTCTTCTGCCAATACATCAGCGTAGGGATCGTACTGATGATCTCTACTTACTTCATCCAGTAAAGTATCAGGGACTTCTTCAACAAGGGTGGTTGGTTCATGATCGGCACCTTCCTCTTCTGGATCGCCAATGGTGTAATTTCCATTTATGGGACTAGAAGTGTAGGGTTCTACATGATTATGGCAGATTGGTTCTGCCCTTATAGTTACTTTGGTTCCGTATCGAGTCCTGAGAATCATATGTGACCAATCGGCTGATAGGTAACCGCCCATCTTGGCAGTGAAATCCCGTGATAGGCAGATGGCAAAGAGGGGAGGGAGATCGATGACCGATATGTCTTGGGTGAATGACAAACTTGGGCATGCATGAATGGTAAGTTGAAGTCCTTTGATAACCCCAACAGTCTTAATAGCTGTGCCATCCAGTTGAACAACCCCTCTTGCAACTGGCGCATATTGTATGCCTAGTACATCTGTAATTTGTTTCGGCATGACAGAGCTACTGGCACCAGAATCGATCATGCAATTATGTACCGGTGGTCTCCAATGATCAGGGAAATGTAGAATGGCGGTGGTTTGTTTGCTGTAGGAATGATTTTCCCTTCCGGTTGACACAAATTTGTAGCATTTGTCACTCCATGGCTTGGTGATCCGTTGGTTGTACTAAAACTGTTCAGAGCTTCTCGCAGCAGGTTTCTTTGGGAAGGGATCGAGAGTGCGTCCCACATGGTAACGCTCAGATTGGTTTTCTTCATTTGTTCTACTATGCTGAAGGGAATCGCTCCAACTTTATTGACACTTTTTTGGGCATTGGGGTCCTCCTTTGGAAAATGTTTGTTGGGTACCGTGATGCCTGGAGAACCATCTTTCCCTGCGGCGTGGCTAGCCGATGTTTCTGGTGATTTCTTTCCCGCATTTCTATCAACCGCCATTTGTAACCCATGTTGAGAAGTGGATGCTAGATCAGATTCGGGAGCTTGAGGCTCCATTGCTCTCTTCTTGGAACGAGTGTTTGCTGCCACTGATGAAGAATCGGTATTCAACCCACAAAAATCTTCTTCTTGCCAGTTTAGCAAAGCGGATTCTTCAGGTGCCTGTGGTTGATCTGCTGCTTCTTGTGTAGATGAATTGTTTGTTAACTCTGAAGGGGCAGATACACTTTGAACCATAAGGGCCTGGCTAAGAACCCCATTGGGACAAAGATTTTGATTGTGAGGTTGAGAGCAAGGATAGCACCATTCGTAGTCTTGAACTAGATTATTCTGAACAGGTACTATAGCTCTAGATGAGCTAGCTGCAAGAGGGTTCCGGAAGTTCAAGGGCCTGACATTTGCAACTTGACTCGTAGTTTGATTTTGAGGCTGATTGTTTCCTTGAAAGGGAGGACGGCTTAGCCTGATACTGCTGATTTTGTGGTTGATACGGACGATTGTATTGAAATTGTTGCCTTTTGAGTGCAACGAGCTCATTTCCAAAATTTTGCAGTAGTGATTTGACTTCAAATAGGTCATTTGAAGAGGCAGGGGAAGATTGAGATGGTTGCTTAGAGTCCACTGGAATAGGAGCAATGATAGGCTGATGATTCGTAAGATCTGGAGAAAAGGGCATTGGTGGTCGTGGAGCTATCTTTCCAGCCTGAATCAAAGAATTCTCTGCACTTATGGCAACTTCGTAAGCATCAGGAAGTGTAGTCCCTCCCATAGACTGGATCATAACTGCTACATCGCTATTCAAGGCTCGCAAATAGTACAAGAATGCATTATGTGCAGAAGGCTTTATGAGCGCCAAAATCCTATTCCAAGTCTGTGGAATCGGAAGTTGAAATCACTCATGTATTCTTGGGAAGCTCTCTTTATGGTAGTAAGTTGTTCCAAAAGTGATAGGTGATCACTTTTGTCTTCAAATTGTTTACATAGCTTTTCTCCCAACTCGTCCCAAGTGGTTATAGTGCCAACACCTAACCCACGAAACCATTGAAGTGCTTTTCCCTTGAAAGAGGTAGCAAGAAGTCTAACTGCAACATTGTCTTCTGTGATATTATGTACTGCGCAGATGCTGGCTACATCAAAGATATGCTCCACTGGAGTAACGTGAGTTTCCCCCGTGTAGAAGGGTAAACTTTTGAGTGCCGCAATAGGTATCGGATCACATTGAGCCAACATAAGAGGACTGCTTGAATTGAAAGGGGGAAAAACTTGGTTCCTCGCCATAGCGACGAAAGGTTGATTGTTCCTGGGTGGAGGAAATCTTCCGTAAGGAGGAGTTGAATGACCCCTAGTAGGTAAATCTGCAACTGGGGATGTGGAAATGCCTCTTCTTCTTCTCTTTGGAGGAGATAAGGAAAGTTCGGTATGCTGATAATTTCCTTTCTTTGAAGAAGCTCTTGTCTGAATTCTTCGCATAAGTTATCGCACTGAGATTTGGAATCCAGAGATATGGAGTCGCCAGGTACTTTGACTTGTGTAAGTGAGAAGAGAAGTACCAACTCGTCCCACCTGGTCGTCCCAAAATCATTGTGTGTGGTCGCACGGTGGCTTAAGATTTACTGTTTGATAATGAGACACCTCTGAAAGATGAAACTCTAACTTCTGTGATGTCCCACCGGGCGTGCCAAAAACTGTTGTCGCCAAATCACTGCACCCTCCGAATGGCCAGGATGTGAATAGGACGTTCGGTGTGATTGGGACACATGGGATCACCTCTCAAGCCATGGGACTTGGGCTCGAGGTGAACCTCCGGGAAGGCCGCTTCCTCTTCCTAAACTAAGTCTTTGTCACTACTCCTAGTGTAACAAAAACGATTATCTAGTCCTATGCTAACATTTTCATGGGGTTTTAGGGAAAGAGTTTTACAGAAATGAAACTATACTAGGGATGGTGATGCACCGAATAAAGGGTGTCTTCAGATTTAGGAAGGGTTAATTTGAAGAGGGTGTGTGCACCACAGGTCAACTTCACCTACTGCAACTTAGAGAGGGTACATGATACCACAGGCTAAGAGACACGCGTTCCTTTTGTTAAACTTTATCAGACCGAGAAATATACCAGTTTCCCAGTGAAGAAGGATGAACTCAAGAAGGGTGAATAGACACCACAACTCAACTGCATGCAATACTTCACCACTCGATAAGCACGTAACTCCAAGAACTCCGCACTAGAAACTTAAACTTACACAGTGTACCTGCAAGTATGAGAAAGGCACAAAGAAGCATAGAAGGATGAAAGGACCGAGATTAGTCACAAAACACACACTTTTATTGCTTCAATAACATGCACAATGCATCATACATTCAGAAGAGGCAATAGTTGCCATTACAGTCTTGAAGAGGAGGCTTGAAAGTTCTCTCAACACACAAGAACAACTTGCAGAAGAGAGAGGACCCTTGAAAAGTATACACTCTTGCCTAAGATATCTAACTGTCCAACTTGTCTGAACTGTTGGAACCCTTTGAAATGAGCTTCCAACTTACATTTATAGAAGAATATGTGAGAAAGAAGAGGAAATGGTCATAATTACATTCCTAAAATGAAGGCCCATGATGTATTTATTGCAGTTAGTTGAACTACCTGAGAAGGTTCCATCATGGGTCATTAATTGCCTGATGACCAAGTCTTCTCAATTAATTAAAAGAATATTTAAATAAAATATTTAAATAATAATAATAAATATTATTATTAAAATATTTAAATAAAAATATTAATTTAATTAACATAATGTTGGGACCCCCTGTTGACCCGTTTGACTTGAAGAGGAGGGGGGTCCATGTGAATAGAGTCTGGACATATCCCAACTTGACGAGCTTCGAGCAACATACCGAACTCACCGAGCTCTCAATCTGCATCGAGCTCTTCTCACCTCTTCTAATGCTCATCATCGGGTCACTCAGACTGCAACTCGGCTCATCCTAAGTCACTTATTTCGCTGACAACCGAGCTTGCATCTCTATTGACCAGTGACTCGGCACGAGTTTAGCTTGTCGAGCTCTCTTTGAATTTTCAGTTTGGCATTAATGCTTGATGAAATAAACAAAGTTAATTAGAATGAATTACTGAGCAGTTGTATGCTCGAGCTATTCACTCGACTTGGTTCCCATCCAAGCGTTCCCCGACTGACTCACTCGGTGAATGATGAATGGCTCAACTCGGTTATCTGAATCTTTCATGCGAGCTTTCTCCCGAACTTATTTTTGACGTGAACCGTGTCTTAGTCTTATGCAGATGGCTTATGCGGCGAATTCTTTCCTCCGAGGCACTTGACACCTAGATCGGTTCCTCGAGCCATTCCAATTTGAACCTCTTGCTTGCAATGGATACCTCACCGTGTGTAAAGTACCGAGCTCCACTGCCTTCATTCTTAGAGTCGTCCTTACACGTTTGTGTGCTCAACTAGCATTTTTATTCTCGAACCTTTACCGTTTTCTGTGATGTATCCATGCAAAACCATTTTCTATAAATTCTTCGACCTCACTTGCACACTTTATTTTTCAATTGGCTCTGCAATGACTATTCTTGATTCAGACTTGGCATTTAATCCGTGAATACTTCACCACAAGATTAGTTTTCTTGTCAATTCCTGAATGAGATCTTCATTCAGCGTGGCTTGATCACGATTCTTCTTGATTCAGACTAGGCTATCCGCCTACTACACTCTTAGAGCAAGCTAAGCCTGACTCCATTCGACTTGCTATGACTGCCAACTTCTCCTAAGCCTCATCGTTTTGGTGCTACTGTAGAACATCTCGTCTGTTCCTCTTCACTCCATGTGAGGTGAACTAAAACAAACATGTTCTGATGAGCCCTCAAGTTCTTTTACCGATGAGCTCCTTATTGTCACAGGATTTTTGACTCAGTGAATTCCATTTGAAACTCTTTCAGTGCCGAGTTATTTCCATCGTAGCCCGGCCGACTCGTACTTATCACCTAATTGACCGAATCGCTCCATGTGATTTGGTTCGCCTTCGCTCGTGTCTTACTGATCGAACATGAACTCAAATGTATTGAATTCCACATTGAAACTCCGGAATCGTCTTTATTAATAGACCGGGATACTCGTTTTGAACCCCGCTTTTCATTCTATCGACGTCTGAGTTCATTTTCTCTCTGCACTACGCTTGTCGTCATGTCCCTCCCCTCACATGAAGCTTGCGACTCGAATCCACGATTATATGGCATAGGTAGCTGTGAGCTACACCATATACTCATTTTTCCAGAAACTAAAAGATCCTTTATGTTACAATTTGCAACACATAAAAGAAGCCCTTCAAAAAAATACGTTGAACAACTGGGGCAACCAAAAGGACCTTGGAAAAATGTACAGGTAAGGACCATATGAATTCTCCCTTAGTCGTGGATCAAAGCTAATAGAAATAGAGCTCGATAAGATTAGCTTGAAACTGCAGTATAATCGTCCATTGTTTAAAAACAAGCTTCTCTGAACCTGGTAAAAGAATACTTTTATTGTCTGATTGGACGTACATAATGGAAGGGTATAAATATTGCGTACTGCGCCCCTCGGAGTTTTTTCAAAGAGACCATTTACACGTAACAAGGATGCAGCATGTAAAACGGCCGACCGGGTATTTTCAGAGCTGAACTTCACATTTAATTCGCTTCTAGGAGAAAGAATGCTGAGCAATATGAATCGTTTCATTCTGCGCCGTTTTAAACCTTCATCTCTTGGTTCGGGCAAATTTTATGAAGCCTTGAACAGCGTGACTCCAATCCATCGTATACGGCAGTGAATATTTGTTTCCTGCAGCTGCCATAGGTCCGAGTTCAGAATAAGGATAAGCCACAGAACTGTTTGCTGGAAGCGTTCAAAAGGCTTCGACTGTATTGCACACGCCTGCTGCCTGTGCGTGAGAGTTTCTCGCGACCACCGAATGCTATGCGTGGTAAGCGGAATGTGTAGAGCCTCCTTCAAACAACCTTCTGTACATAACGCTGTGAGATTGAGATTGAAAGTGGATGATATTGGCACTGGCATTGCATTGCAGCGTGGGAAATGTCAATTTAGTTGTACCACTATGACAATGAACCACTGTAAGCATCCTCAGAAGTGGTAATATGACCGAGTTCTGAACCTTTCGACTGCTCATTATTCACCTCCACATTGAACGGATCTTCGTTACATTGATCTTCCCCAACCAATTTGCCTATTTACTCGGTCCTTGACTGAGCTTTACTTGTTGAGTCCTTACACATGCACCAGATGGCTTAACCGATAATCCATCTATCTTCATGAGCACGTTCTCGTTTACCATTCCAACGTGTTTTGACCCACTTGATGACTCGCCTGGTATTCCGGAAATAAACTTGAATTCTTCTCTACGTGGAAAACTCACGACGGCTTGTCATTGCAAAGTTTCCACTTGGCGGTGCTGTTCCGAACCTCCCCCGCGCGGAGTGAACAGCTTGGAATGCCATCTACTTATTTCCCATTGGCACTGGTCGCCTGAATCTCCGCATAACGGCTTGGCCACATCAATCCACGGCCCTGACTCAACTTCACCACGCAGATTTGGCAATCCGACCCAATTTCTCCACTATTCCCACCAGCGCGCGGGATCTTCATGAATCTTCTCCTGCCGAGTTTTCCTTCAACAGATTTGAGGATAACATTAAACTCTCAGTGCAAACATTTCAGCTGTAGCTTGTAAGGTGTGATAATCCCGACAGAATCCTTTGTGCCCGCCAACTTAGTGACTCGCTGAAGATGCTCATATAATTGCAAAGAAAATTATGCTCCATGAATATTTTGCTCAAACGGGCTTCTACTATACTGCAACATCCCTGTGCATCGAATGCTCGGCCGCTTTGAGCGTAGAACTGAAATTATCCTAGGAAAGTGCCGTGAGGAAGTAATTGGTTATACGCAGCAGCTACAGGGTAGAGAAGTAAAACTTATCTCAGAAAATGAGTGGCCTCCAGAGAGAGTTGATTGCGACAGCTGCCGCAGGGTGATCCCAAGGAACCGTTGGTGTTGATCCTGATGTTCTAGTTGCATGTGACCATAGTCGTGATCAGTTGTTGTAAAATCTTGCCGCTGTAGTAGAAGAATGAGATAAGGTTTTAATTGAGTTGTCTCGCCTTTTCATTTTGGAAATTCTCTTCCATGGAAGAAGCTCGACCAAATCTTGAGGCAGCTATTGTCTTTGTCGAGTCATTAAAACTGAATTCATAATCCAACAAGGAAGCATCAATCTCTCCATGTTGAATTAAACCGAGTCGAGCTCGTCATTTCTCTGCCTCAATGAGCCAACTATCGAAACATTATCCGCTCCTATCGAGACTCTTTTATGACAAGCCAAAGTTGGACAACCGAACTTACATTTCCTACTCATGAACTCATCTAAGGCTTGTGATCTGAGTTATGACCGAGTTAGGACAAGGCACGAACTCCTTTGATGACTCGTCTCTTTATTCCCGATTTGACACTGTTTTAGCTCGAACGAGCGAGATAAGCTTGTCGAACTCCTCGATAGCTCACATTCTTGGAAAAAATGAGCGATCTCACCTGATGACCAAAAGTGGGTCCCCGACCAATGTCGTGATTTGATTGTAATAAGGCCTGTTTTCCAATTTTTCCATGTGCGTAAAATTGGATAACAGAGCCTATAGGGATGCCCCAAGCATATGCATTCCTAGTGTGATTTGTGTGGGTGGGGTATAGGAGATGGGTGTCGGTGATAGGAGAGCAAAGATCTGAGAGGCCCACACATGATGTGGCCCATTTTTGGTAGTTACTAGAGGGGTTATCCGGAGTGGACATTATATGGAGGCCATATGTGGGATTCCCCTCATATAGGCATATACATGAGGAGCTAGTTGAGCTCCAGCTAGAGAGATGGATATAGGGTCATCATGCCGGGGAGGACGAGATGATCCCGGTAGATAGAGTCTAGAGGCAATTTGGGCTAGTACCGGACATACCTTTGTCCTTCCCATAGTATTGGAGAGATGACATGGAGAGGCCCTTACTTCTTCCATAGCCTACAAGGCCCACAGTGGTGGGAGGAGCAACCAAAGGACCTGTCGGATAGATGATGTCGAGTGTACGAGATAGGTACGAGCATGGTGGGTAGCTCAATTACAAGCCATACCACCCAGACCAAGGCAGCTAGATCTAGCTACCATTACAGTGTAGAGAGATGCCCTACGAAGGTGTAGCTATGTTGAATACCCATTGGCTATACTACGAGACACAACTGGAGGGTTCTGAGGTAGAGGTAGTAGAGCTACATGTACAGGTGGCTAGTCTGCAAGCCCAGATGGTTGGTGGAGGAGATGGAGATGGAGAGGAGGGGGATGGTTAGGTGGTAGCCTTACAAGCTCAGGTGGCAGGTTTATAGGGCCAGTTGGCCATAGCATAGGCATAGATTGGGGTCTTATAGGCCCACATATAGGCATAGGGGTAGGGCACACAACCACGTAGACACCACCACCATCATAGGTAGACATAGGGATAGGGGCACAACCATGCAGACACCACCATCACGAGCACTTGGGACCGGGTCCCAGATTCACGGAAGGAGTGAGACAAGGTCATTGTTGTTATTATTGTGGGGTTATTGTTGTTCATTTGGTTTTCAATTTTTGCTCTGCGTATGGTTTTCTTTGAACCTACAAGTTCATTTTTTGACCTTTGTTTTATTTACCACCTTTGGGCTATTTTTGAGCCTGTGGAAAGGAGGAGGGAGTTGGGAGATTTTTTTGTTGACGTTGTTTGAAGAGAAGAAATTCTTCAGAAGCTTAGTTGTGACCTTCTAGCAAGCTAACAAGAAATGTTACCAAGCATGTTAGGCTCTTCTTGTTAAACAACTATGCTTTTTATTAAACGTCTTCAATAAATGAACTCTACTCTTAGAAATGAATGGCTTTGTGGAAATTTTTTGGTGTACTCTTGTTGTGATCTTCTTCTTGAGCTTGTCATTTGTAAAAATATTATCAATGGGTATTTTTTTGGATATATGTTTGAGTAAATCATGTTTATTGATTTGAAAAAGGGTGTTGCTCAAATCGTATGAACTTCTGATTTTCTTTGCAAAAGGGATTAGAAGAAATAAAATCAATGATCAAGAATTGAAACGGGTTTATTCTTAATCTTAAAAATGAAATGTATAAACATTTGTATTTGTTGGAGCTTGTTACTTTGTTGAGTTAAGATGGAATAGTTGTTTTGGATTCTATGTTTTGTGGGTTCACAGTTGTTAAATGTAATAGAAACAATTTCCTTATTTCTGAGCCTTTCTCATTGGCTTGGTGAATTTCTTATTAGTCTTCCTAGAAAGAAGATAATCCTTTCCTTCTTGAAGTCGTTTCGGGTTATGTTAGTTTAGTTTGATCCTTCCTGGTTATGGTAGCGGGAACCCTCTGTTTATGGGATCGAACTTGTTAAAAATAACAAGTATGGAGTCTTACCTTTCATTGTGATTGGTATGAATAACATTTGGGAATTATTGTGTATCATTGATACATTCAGTGGAAGTTCTTGTTGAGTTGGTTTCAAACTTCCAATTCTGAGGCTTTAACTCTTATTGACCCTCCTTGTGATCGAACCAGGTAGGTTCTACGCCTCTTAGCAAACTGCTCTTTCATTAATTAGGGATCTGTGTCGAGTTAACTGTAAATTTGGTTGGCTCAACTGTAACTTTTAATCATTCTCTTTGGCATATAATAGCCACGGTAAATTTCTCTCTATTTGGGAATTAAGGGAACGGCAGTACTTAGGTAAATATTATCTAACTAAATGAAACAATTGAATTTTTTTACTGAGTTTGTTGTTTTAAAAAAAAGGGTATCAGTTTTGTGCGGCGAAGTTGTTCTCTTTAGTTACTACGAAGTCTTCTCTTTCGGGCTCTACATTGCTAGTCTCAGCTCTACATTCTATATCAAATTAATATCGGTCGTGCTCTCTCTCTCTCAATATTTTCTGAGTTAAGAAAATTTGTTGTTAATTTATTGGATTAGAGGGGAATTATATTCAGTTGTCTCCTCTCCCCCCCATCGCTTCTCAATATGGTAACCCTGAACAAGGACATTCCAGTTCGGTTGTACAATTCGACTGAAATGGTAGATTGTTTAATTGACAAGTATGTTTCATTTTATTCTTTCTCCCTAATACTATAAAGGTCGTAAAA
Source organism: Taxus wallichiana var. yunnanensis (assembly GCA_018340775.1). Lineage (NCBI taxonomy): Eukaryota > Viridiplantae > Streptophyta > Pinopsida > Cupressales > Taxaceae > Taxus > Taxus wallichiana. The sequence continues at coordinate 49,725,989 of CM031240.1, forward strand.
ATTGATGAATGACTACATTCTAGTGTATGAAATGGAAACCATGCTTTTCAAATCTATTGACGATAAACATGATATTTAGGCTGGAGTTGGCTTAAAATTTGAATGAATGTGCTTGGTTCTTATTATAGTTAAGATAGTACATTAATGTTAACATAGGAGAAAATCAATTTTTGGAAGTTCCTCTATTAGTTGTAAATAATTAGAGTTAACACTTCTTTTGATTAGAATTGAAGGAATTAGGAAATGAACTATAGATGTCTATAGTATGAAATAGATAAGTAATTTGGGTGTAATATTACTTATCTGCTGTAAATTTTTCCTTTGGAAGTACTGATTGAAGAATGCTGATTTGATTTTGAGACTTACTTGATGTAATGTGGTTACTCTTCAATTCTTTCCTTTATGATCCTTGTCTCTTATGTGATCTCTATCTAAACTACTTAATTGTTCATAAAAGCAGAGTTATTTTACTTGAGACAGTTAATCAAGAGCACTTCATTTTAATAGTAAGTGCTTAACATGCTCAGTTTGATGAACTGACCCATGCTGGCAATTCTTGCAGATGGAGTTCGTAAGTGTTAGAAGAAGACATGTTCTTTTATGATGTTTCTTCTGTTTAACTAAAGGCTGGATATTTTATGAGACTTTATTATTCTTCTCAAATGTAATGGAAAAAGGAAAAGTTGTAGTCTTGTTTGAGTTTATCAATGTTGATTGGCATGAATGAAGTCCGGTTGTTTGGACTTGTAAAATGTGTAAATTTTACTTGAGGAGTGAGAAAAGGGAATGGGGTGATATTTTATTTTTGTACCATTATTGAATTGTGAAAATAAAATCGTGAACTTATTCCTATTAGTTGAATTTGTACTTATATATATGATGGCTGTTAGATTTAAAAGGATATAATGAGAAGGAGGGAATTGACACTCTACTCTTCTCTTAAATACAACTTTTAAGTTGGAATGTACAAATGGTTAATACTTAGGTCAATATGGACTATTAATTGCCATTTGTAAAAGAGTAAAATACATATGAACTCTTGTATAAGTAATAATTGGAATTGGACTCTAACTAATGAATATTAAGGAAAGGACAATTAGTTTCAAGAATAAGATTTCGTTAATACTCTTTGGGGTGTCTTGCCCAAAGGATATTCGAAGGAGGAAATCATATCTCCTCTTATTAAATCTTAAACTAACGTAAGGTAAGAAAAAATAAATGAATACATGTGCATAGGAAATGGACCTCATTCAAATGAGGTATAATGAAAAGGAAACCTAAACTTAGAATTAGTTACTGAATGAACTTGATTAAGCTTAGTAAGTTAATCTTACTATGTTAAGTTGATTTGGACTGTAAGTCTGAAGCTTAAATAATGAACCAAGAAATGATATACAATCCTTCAAAAGGAGGAGTGATTGTATATTAGCTTCATGACTATACATCTTTAATGAACAAAAAGGTTAAAGGACCAGCAAGGTTGCTGAAACTTATTCTTAAATTATAAAAATAAGAAAGTGATCAAGCTCTTAGTGGAATATGTATCCCTAGATGGGAAGATTCCAAAGGATGTTGGAACCCACCAACTGCAATAAGGTGTCCTCATGAAGGCTGGGCCTTCATGACGACATAATGTTGCAGCTGACATGTTGCAACACCCTTCCGAATCGAATCATCTAGGTTTACATAAACCTGAACTTGGCCTCAGTTCTACTTTGGACCAAGTTAGGAACATGTCCTTGTGTATGAAGTGACTCACAAAGACTAAAGGTAACTAGACACACACAATCGACAAGGGTTGATGATGTATGTCTATGTACCCTTAGTCATCACGAGTGACTCTCTACACCCTTTCATATTGCTAACTTGGATTAAGGTTCAACCTTGGACAAGAGGACTGACAGGAGTCAGAAAAGACCATTCTAGATAACAAGATGAAGTGGGTGAAGGATGTATTCCATTGACGAGTATGTCATCTAGGAATATAATCATGCTAAGCATGTGAAAATATTTGGCCAAAGTATTGCAAGCTGTTGGTTGCGTTGTCCTAAATCACCTAGTTTAAGAAGCAGATTTTAGATGAATATCGGTAATATATTCAGATAGGCCTCTTAAATGGAACACTTCAATAACCAAAAAGGTAAAGGGAACCAAGTATACTTAGTATACAATACTTGGATTAACATGAAGGATCGGTAAGTAGCCGAGTCATGAAATGAGAGATCGATGAAACTCCGAGCCATGAAATGGGAGATCAATGGTTCTTCGATTCATTAAATCTGCATATGGTCATCTAGATGTTATATGATTGAATGGAATGGAATGGAATGTGTGTTCCATATTATGAATATGTGAATAAATAACATTGATCTAAAAAGCATTGTGTATTTTAAATTATGTCATTTAGAACATAGAACAATTTTTAAAAACTTGAAACATGTGTTCTAAATAACATAATTTAGAGAAAAGAATGCTATGAAAATTTATTTATTTATTTTTCTTGTTCTAGTGTCTTAAAATGGGAATGTTACATCTTGGCATCAGAGTTGAAGGTTGCAGCTCTTAGACCTATTGAGTCCACAATTTAATAAGATTTACATTTTCTTGTTGAACAGAAAATGGTTAGAACAAGAGGAAATGCTACAAACAACCCGCTACCGGGTGGAGAAGTAGCTACTGCCCAAAAACTAGATGAGATCCTTACTACCCTACTAGATACAAGAGATCGTCTAATTATTTTGGAGAAGAAAGAAATGGGAAATGAGGAGGAGGAAGAAGATGTTGATAATAATGATCAGCCACCTCTTATGGACAACACCAATGAAGGAAATCCATGTGTTGATAATAGTAATGTAAACATTCCTAATTAGCCTGAAAATAAAAAGGCAAGATTAGCAGCTGAACTCACAAATGATATAAAAATAATAAGTCCTCCTAAGTTTGATGGAACTACACTTGGGGATGGGGCTGAGAATTGGCTCAGTGAAATGGAGAAGTACTTTTGCGATAAGAAACTTCTTTGAGGAAACAAAAGCAATATGGGGAGCATATCAACTTTCTCATGAGGCATCATCGTGGTGGGACAACTGTAAGGTTGACTTGAACATTGTCAAAACATACATAACTTGGGATCAATTCAAAAGTTACTTCAGAAACAATGGCTGCCTCAACATTTTTATGATAAAAAAATGACTGAATTTTAGAACTTGTCTCAAGGAAGTTGAAGTTTGTGACAGACATCGGGAAGGGTTTACTAAACTCCTTAAGTATGTACCACAATATCAAACTGATGAGAAGTTCAGGATACAAATTTTATAATGGGACTGAATCCCATCATTGGTGGTGAGGTGGATGTCCACGGTCCGACCACTATGGAAGGAGTTGTTGAAAAGGCAATAAGACAAGAACTGAAATTGAGAGCAATCTCTACTCATAGGGAGGAGATTAGGAAGAATATTCCCAACTCTTCTTCATCTCTTGCACCTAAAAAGGGACCCTAGAAGAGGTTCAACATGAAAAGTAGAATTGTCACGGATGACAATAAGAAAATAGGGATGAACAAACCTCACTAGTATGCGGAACAACTTAACCAAAAATAGTGGGAATGGACAAAATTCCTATGGAATCCGAGAATGATAACTTCAAGGCTGGAAATAAATTTGAGCCTAGGAAAGGGCCCATTGGAGGTTTTTTTAACTGTGGAAAGGACCATTACGTAAGTCACTATCCTTTGAAGAAGGATGATCGTGATTAGCAACATAGGATACATTTTGCAGTGGCTAGCAAATACTGCTTTGCAAGTCATACCCATAGAAGTTCCGGTAAGTTATTCATGTAAGCTAGGAAAAATACACTACTAACAAGGAAGTAAAATATCAATAATATTACCTCCTCTTTGCGCTCCGTAGCAAACCTCGTAATGGGCTAGAAACTTGGATTGATCCATGATTGTGTGATATATAGGTGCTTTTATTCAAGATGGAGCAAGGCCTTCCCGCAAATAATGATCCTCTTACTTTACACCAGATGGGAAAAAATATTTTGAGCTTATTTGGGCATTAGGATGAGGAAAATGATGTTCTTTGCTCAAAGGATGCAAGAACTTAGATATGGTATTCAAGCTTATTCTCCATGTGTTTAGAGGGAGGGGGTAAGGTTGTATTTATAGTCCGAGGGAGTGATTAGCTTAGATTAATTTAAGTAATCATGGTTTGAAAATGTGGGCAAGATTAAGTGAGTGGTTTGAAAATGTGGGCAAGATTAAGTGGGTGGTTTGAAAATGTGGGCAAGATTAGGTGAGTGGTTTGAAAATGTGGGCAAGATTAGGTGAGTGGGGACCACGAAGAATGGGTGAGGATTTGAATTATATTTTTAATTCATAAGTGGAGGATTTTAGGTGAGTGGGGACCACGAATGGTGGGTGAGGATTTGAATTTGAATTTTTAATTCAATAGTAGAAAAACATGGAGAATAATAACATGTGGTGAGGATTGGGTTATTTTTTAGATTTTGAAATGGATAATTAATAGTGTTATATTTGATTAATTCAAAGTGTATTTTTGTGGGAAATGAGGAAGGGGAAGTAATTGATTTAGGATAGATGTGAAATTGGGGTGTCTACATTTTCCCTTCTTTGGAAGGGTACTATGAAAGTAGTTTCCTTTCAAAGAAAGTAGATGGTATGGGGAAGAATTAAATCCACTTTTTAAAAGGTAGAGTGAATGTTTGTTAGGGAGAATAGAAAGTGGTGAGTGACGGATGTCATAGTATCCTCCAAGACAAAAATTTCATGAGAAGATGTGATTATGGATAGATGTGGTGATGCCCCCTTGAGAGGACTGACGAGAATGGAATATACAACAAAAATCTCAAAAAGAAGGGAAATGGATTCGGTGGAGAAGAGGATGATAATGGAGTGGAAGAGACTGGAATGACCACACGACACAAATGGAGAAAGGATTCAATCGACCTTGAATGCTAGGTGTGAGGGTGTGTGGGAAATAGAAAAGGGAATGGATAGGATTGGGGGTTGATTATGAGAAGAGTAAGGGAGATAGGGGAGGGGAAAAAAAGGAATGAAAGAGGTAGAAATAAGAGAGAGGGATGATAGGGGAAGAAGGGAATGATGAAGGACAAACAAGGAAAAATAGGAAAATGACAAGAGTAGAGGGTGAAGGGATGAAATAGAGAGATGTGCAAAATGAAGGAAGCAATAGAGATAGTAAAGAGGGATGTGGGAAGTGACATAAATGATAGAGCTAAGAAAAGAAGGAAATGACAAGGATAAATAAGAAGGAGAAAACAAGGTGGGAGTAGGGGGTGAAATGGATGAAAATGGAAAGAGGACGAAAGAAGAAGTAGAACGGAGAAAAAAAAAAACTATGAGGGGTGAGGAAAGTGTGAAAAAGAGGAGAGAAAGGAAGAGAAACATGATACAGAATGAATGAAAAGGTAGGGGTGGTAGAGAAAAGGAGAAGTGGTTAGAAGAAACGTGAAAATTAGGGGAGAGGAAAGGAAGATAGAATGAATACAAGGAGAAGATTGAAGGAATCGTGTCATTGTGAGGAAGACCAAGGAAAAGAATATGGAACAGACCGTATGGAGATGCATGTGGAGGGTGGTATGATAAAAAAGACAGGACAATGCTGAACAACCAGGTTATCGATGGGGAAGTAAGGAGGAAACATGATGGAAAAAGGGAAGAAGACGATACAGGGGAAGGGAAATAAGACGAGGGGTGGGAGAGAGAAGAGGATAACAAAGAAAATGATGTAGAAGGAAGGGAATACAGAAAGGGGGTAATAAGTGGAAAGGGGACGTTATAAGGAATGTTCAAAGAAGAAAGAGGGGAGGAATGACATCGATTGGAAAAGATGTGGAGATGCATGAAATGAGGATACTAGGATGATAAGAAAATAGGAAAAGGATGTATGATGAAGATAGTAAAGATATTGAAGAGGGAAAAGAGGAGATGGAGAGATGGGTAAGAAGCGACAAGAAAGGGTGGGAGTGAGGGAAAAGAATAGGAGAGAAAAGAGAATGGGGGATAGAAGAGGCAATGCCAATGAAAGGATGTTAGGGAAATCCCTTTTACAATGAGTGGTGGGGAAGGGTGAGAGAAAAAATGAAGAAAAGGAGAAAGCGAATGAGGATTGGAAAGGGTAACGCCAACAAAGGGACGTTAGGGAAAACCCTTTGACAATGAGTGGTGGGCTTAGAGGAGGGAAGGAATGAAGGGAAACTCTAGAAGGTCCAAGGGAGTGAATGAGGTCGCATGAATGAGGATTGATGATTTTTAGGGAAAACCCGTTGACAATTATTAGCTCAGGAAGAGAAGATGATGATGAAAGAATGATATAGGAGTGTTAACAATAATGGTGAATGTGTGTGTGGGTAGAAATGTGGGGGGAATTTGAGAAGATGAAGTGGAAAGAGTGAAGAAGATGAGAGGGATGAGTTGGGACTAAGTGAAAGCGAGGAGAGGATGCGGGTGATGAGGATGAACGAGGTGAGGATGAAGAACCAAGACATGAAAATAATGGGAAGAAACAGTATGAAGGATGATGGATCAAGAAGGGGAAAATGGGGAAAAGAATGTGATTGTAGGTGGAAGAGATTAGATGTATGGTGTAAGAGGATATGTGGAGAAAGGATAATAGTAGGAGGAAAAAGTGGGTAGTAGGAGATACTGTGAAAGAAGTTATCAACAAAGTGAACGAAGAATGAGGCGGGGAGAAGTTCACGATGACAATTTAAGTGTAGGGAGGACCCTAACATAAGATTGTCATGTGATGGAAGTGGTTAAGTAAGATTGCCATGTGAGCAAAACTGGAGATGACAAGTGGTCAATCGAGAAGTGGTGTTTGTAATAATTGAAAAGGAGGTGAAAGGATGTGATAATGGGGAATGCCGAGAAAAAATGAAGGGTGAAGGGTGCGTAGTGATGGGGAAAGGAAAGGAGACATATCATCCTTAAGAGGGACTCTTAAGTGAGATCACCATGCTGGGTGAGTGGTTAAGTAAGATTTCCAAGTAGAGGAGGGTGATAGTGGTGGTAAAAGATGTGATGATGGGGAATGAAGAGGAAAGATGGATGGTGAGATTGTAGAGTGATGGGTGAGTGTAAGATGACATGTCATGCTTAAGAGAATCTCTTAAGTAAGATTGTCATGCTGCTGGAGAGGTTTCGTATGATCACCCAACCGACAGGGATGATATGCAAAGAGAAAGACAAGATGATATTGGGGATAGGGGTGGAATGGTAGGGTGAAGAATATGATCACGATCGGAGGCGGGAGAAATAAGATGGGGAAATATGATGGCATGGGGAAGGCCATAGGCGATCAACCTTAAGTAGAATTCATCGTAAAGATTGCCATGTGGCCGGAATGGTTAAGTAAGATCGCCAAGCTGAGGAAGAAGAAGGATGATGTTAGAGTTGGTGGGAATAGGGTATGACAAAATGGACTAAAGGGGAACCCTCAAGTGAATTTTCCATACTACGAGAGTGTGTAAGTAGGATGACCAGGCATAAGGAAGATTTGGGGAAGGATGAGAAAAGAGTGAGTGAGGTATGCCTGAGTGGTATATGATATGAGATGAGGTGATAATAAGAAAGAAAGGAAACAAAGGAGTGTAACATGAATGGATGAAGGAATATATGTAGTGGAGGGTGGAGAGTGTGAGGGAAATCCTTAATTGGGATGCCCGTGTGGTGAGAGTAATGATGCGAGAATGGGAAGTAGAAGAGGTGGAATGGGAAGATGTGTTTGGTGGTGAAGAAGCTTCTACAGCAGGAAGATCTTAGGGAGAGAGTAAACCTCCACCAAGGATCCCATATAGAAGGGGTTATTAAGTAAGATTGTCAAGCGGGAAGCAGAAGGGGGAAAGGAAAGAATACAAATGGGTGAGAGGGGACAGGAATGGTGAGAAGGGTAATATGGGTATAAGTGGTGGAGGAGTAAAAATGAGGAGCAAGGATGAATGGATAAAATACATGGTGAGCATGGTGGGGGAGAAGGAGCTGCTTGGATAGTGAATGCTACTTGAGAAATATCGTCAAGTAGGATTCGCAAACTACAACGGTGATCAAGTAGGATTCCCAAACTGGGGAATGTATTAGTATGGGTGAATGGATGGGGTGCAAAGTAAGATGTTGATCATGCAGGAAGATACTCACGTGACGAAAAGCATCTTAATTTTAATATAGCACATAACAGATGCATCGTGATATAAAATATCAGGATGACTAGACTGTAATATGCGTGATAGCATAGATAGGGGCCATCAAAAAGGTTTGATGCCCCAATACGATATGTAAATGGAAGAGAGCATAGACAGAGGCCATCAAGAAAGTATGATGCCCCAGTATGACATGCAATCAGATAACGTAAGAATATTAGAGAGAACACCAAGATACATAAAATCAAGATGCCCCCTATAATATATCAAGATGCAAGAAAGTAATTAATAATTTACAACTAATAATGCAACACAAGAACCAATAAACATGTCCCTAATGTGTTCCATAGTGAGGATTGATCGGATGTGCCCCCAAGCAGGGGCACGAGGACATAGTAAAATATTGGGTCATTGTCCTCAAACAAGGAAGCAATGAGAGCCGATTTGCCCCAAGCGAGGATTCACGCAAGGAGAAGTGGTTTGAATTTGGTAGTCATAAGGTGATTGGATCATTCGTTGGGGATAATAGTTCAAAGGTTGAATTGTGTTGGTTATTTTAGAGTTTTTGCGATTTTGTGGAGTTTACAATATTTTTTATTTTTGTTTATTATATATATATTTTCTAATGTTTTTGGGATTTTTGACGATTCTTGTTAATGGTTTTAGATTTTGACGAGTTCTAATTTTTTTGTTGGATTTTGGATGATTGTTTCTAATATTTTTGGGTTTTTGACAATTTTCAAATGTTTTTGGATTTTTAGATTTTTACACTGTTTTTGGATTTTTGACGATTTTCAAATGTTTTTAGATTTTTATAATTTTTTTAATTTTTGACGATTTTCAAATGTTTTTGGATCTTTAGATTTTTACATTGTTTTTGGATTTTTGATGATTCTCAAATGTTTTTGAATTTTTAGATTTTTACATTATTTTTGGATTTTTGACACTTTCACACAATCGAGCTCAATCCAAGTTTCCTAGCCCATTCTGAGGTTTGCTACGGAATACGAAAGAGGAGGTAATATTATTGGTATTTTACTTCCTTGTTAGTAGTGTATTTTTCCTAGCTTACATTCTCAGCAAAGATTCTGTGGGACAAAGGATTTTGAGCTTATTTAGGCATTAGGATGAGGCAAAATGATGTTATTTGCTCAAAGGATGCAAGAACTTAGATATGGCATTCAAGCTTATTCTCTCGTGTGTTTAGAGGGGAGGGTAAGGTTGTATTTATAGATCGAGGGAGTGATTATCTTAGATTAATTTAAGTAATCATGTTTTGAAAATGTGGGCAAGATTAAGTGAGTGGTTTGAAAATGTGGGCAAGATTAAGTGGGTGGTTTGAAAATGTGGGCAAGATTAAGTGAGTGGTTTGAAAATTTGGGCAAGATTAGGTGAGTGGGAACCACGAAGAATGGGTGAGGATTTGAATTATATATTTAATTCATAAGTGGAGGATTTTAGGTGAGTGGGGACCACGAATGGTGGGTGAGGATTTGAATTTGAATTTTTAATTCAATAGTAGAAAAACATAGAGAATAATGACATGTGGTGAGGATTGGGTTTTTTTTTTTTTTTTTGAAATGGATAATTAATCAAGTTATATTTGATTAATTCAAGTGTATTTTTGTGGGAAATGAGGAAGGGGAATTAATTGATTTAGGATAGATGTGAAATTAAAAGGTGTCTACAATTCGGTATACCTGTGGTTATACTTTTTTATACTGGAGCTACTGAATGTTTTATATCTACTAAGTTAGCATTGAAATTAAAAAGAAAAGCTGAAAGAATGGATAAGACATGGATGGTACATTATGGAAATAATGTTGTCCATATAGTTAATATGTGTCTTTTTGGGGCAGTCCTTGACTTGCCTAGTTTCTCCATAGAAGTTGACCTTTATGTTACCCCTTTGGGGTCATATGATGTAATCATAGGTGTTAATTGGCTAGCAGAACATAAGGTGAAGGTTGACTGTTATGAAAAATAGATTTGTTGTTTTGATGACTTGCAGAAAATAGTAGTCATTTAGGGTGTAAAACATGAGATTGCAGTTAGGAAACTAATAGCTATGCAACTTAAAAGGGCTAAAAACAAAGGTTGCACTTTTTATGCCATAAAAATGACAGAAATTGCTGAAGAAGATAATGATTTTATGGAAAAATATCCACTGTTGAGAAATTTCAGTGATGTATTTCCAGAAGAATTACTGGGTCTTCCGCCCAAACGGGAGTTTGAATTTGCAATTGAGATCAAACCAAGAACCGAGCCCATATCCAAGGCACCTATAGAATGACCACCATCGAGTTGGTAGAACTTAAGGCTCAATTACAGGAAATTTTTACCAAAGGGTTGATAAGATCGAGTGTCTCACCATGGGGAGCACCGGTAATTTTTGTAAAAAAGATGATGGCACACTTAGATTGTGCATTGATTATAGAATGTTGAATAAGGAAACTATTAAGAACCAATATCCACTTCCTAGGATTGATGATCTATTCGATCAGATGCATGGAGCATCAGTTTATTCAAAAATAGATCTTTGATCTGGATATCATCATTTGAGAATAAAAGAGGAAGACATTCATAAAACAACTTTTAGAACAAGGTACGAACATTATGAATTCATAAGTATTGCCTTTTGGGTTGATGAATGCACCTACCACCTTCATGAATTTGATGAATAATATTTTTCAAGAATACTTGGAAAAATTTGTGCTTGTATTCTTGGATGACATTCTCATATACTCTAAAAATGTCGAAGAGCATCAGAACATTTAAAGATAGTACTGGGAATCTTGAGAAAGAGAAAGTTGTATGGTAAGTTGTCTAAATGTTCCTTTTATGATGCAGAAGTGCACTATTTGGGACATGTTATAAGCAAGAATGGAATAGCCATAGATCCTTCAAAGATCGTAGCTATAACTGAGTGGCCTACACCCAAGAATGTGCATGAAGTTAGAAGCTTCATGGGCCTAGCGGGGTACTATAGAAAGTTTGTTAAGGACTTTTCTAAGATTGCTGCACCAATAACTTCATTACAGAAGAAAGATAAGAAATTTGTTTGGAATGACAAATGTGAATCTACCTTTAAGATTCTAAAGGATTAGTTAACTACAACACCTATTCTGACTATACCTGACCCGAATGGAGATTTTATGGTCGTAACAGATGCATCTAGGGAGGGTCTCGGTATTCTGTTACAGAATGATCATGTCATAGCTTATGAAAGTAGAAAACTCAAGTTAAATGAACAGAATTATGATCCACATGATCTAGAGCTTGCTGCCATCGTTCATGCACTTCAAATGTGGAGGAATTACCTTCTTGGTAAGCCTTTTGAGCTAAAAACCAACCATCTTGGGTTGAAGTATATTTTTACTCAGCCAAACCTGAATGCAAGATAACGAAGATGGTTAGAATTCCTATCTCAATATGATTTTGATATAAGCTATATTAAAGGCAAGGAAAATAGGGTAGTAGATGTTCTGAGTCATAGGAAGAACATTTCTACTCTTATAACATTAAGAACTCAGTTTAAAGATGAGGTGAAAAGTGTCATGGAATCTAACTCTTATTTTCAGCAAGTTAAGACAACACTTGTTGCAGATCCAAAAGATGTAAGGTATAAAGGTTTTCGTTTTGACAATGAAGGAATTTTGTGGTTTGAAAATAGGGTATATATACCCTTGGAAATGATTTAAGAAAGAAATTGTTAGCTGAATTTCATAATTCACCTTTTTTTGGACACCCTGGCATTACAAAAATGCTTGCTGATATAAAGCAACAATATTTCTGGAAGGGAATGAAAAAGGATGTGATGGAATTTGTGACACATTGCTTGGAATTTCAACATGTTAAGGCAGAACATATGCATCCCGCCAAGTTATCAGACCCTCACAAAGATTCTCATAGATAAATGGCAAGTGATAACTATGGATTTCGTTCAAGGATTGCCTATGTCTAGGAATAAACATGATGTTATCTTGGTTGTTGTTGATAAACTAACAAAAGTGGCACACTTTATTGTTGGTAATCTAAAAGATGATTCACCAGTGTTAGCAAGAAGGTTTGTACATGATATTTTTAGGTTACATGGGATACCCGAATTAATCATATTGACAAAGATCCAAGAATGACATCAAGATTTTGGCAAATGCTTAATGCAGCCTTGGGAACTAAACTAAATTTCAGTTCTGCATATCATCCGAAATGGATGGACAGACTGAAAGAGTCAATCAAGTTTTAGAGGATATGTTAAGAATGTATTGCATGGATCAACAGTATAAATGGGAGGAGTACCTCCCGCTAGGTTGAATTTTCTTATAATAACACATATCACGCCTCTTTAAAGATGGCACCTTTCGAAGCATTGTATGGAAGGAAATGCAGAACCCTTTTTAGCTAGGATAGATAGAGGATAGAGAGATAATTGGGCCAGAAATCCTTACGAAATGTATCAGCAAATTAAAATGATTCTGGAACGTTTAAAGGAGGCTGCCAACAGGAAAAAGAGTTATGCAAACTTAAAACAAGCTGATAGGAAATTCAAGCTTGGTGAGAAAGTCGTTCTTTGGGTTAAACCAAAAAGAGTTCTATAACTTTTGGCAAGGCTGCCAAGTTATCACCTCATTATGTGGGACCTTTTGAAATTGTTGAAATAATCAACCTCTGTAGCTTATCGTTTAGCTTTACCTCCTACTTTATCATGAATGCATGATGTTTTCCATATTTATTTGCTTAAGAAATATGTATCAGATTTATCACATGTGCTGAATTGGGATTCCTTGTAGGTCCAAGACCCCGGAATAATCGTGGTTAAGCCCATTCGAGTGCTGGGAACTCGCCAGTTGCACTTAAGAAATTGTGAAGTGAATCAATGTAAGGTCCAGTGGGACCAGTTTAGTGAAGAAAGTGCAACTTGGGAGAATCTCGAAGAAATGAGATATGCTTTTCCATACTTGTTTGATCTAAATTAAGTTCAAAAAATTGATAAATCTACCAAACTTGGGTAGCTACTGAATTATTTGATGGTTATTTTAAATACTATTTTAAAAACTTAAATTTTAGTTCTGTTATGAACATATGAATGGAAGGATGATAACTAAATTTTGTCCTAAAACTCTATGATTTGACTAATTTGATCATCGGGACGATGATTCTTTTAAGAAGGGAGGTATGTAACATCTTGATCATGGCGGTTACTATGATAACTTCTATTTTTGACACTGCAAATGTTGGAATGAGAATTGTCATGTGAAGGTGTATTCTTTAATCTTGAAAATCATGTTTGCAATGAGTAAGTATTACTATTCTGAATTCTTGCATACTGTAACTCTGCTTACTTGGAAATGATGTCATTATATCTTGTGATTCGCAAAGTTGTGAACCTATAGAATTGCTTTTGTACTTGATGAATTCATATATATGTTGACAACACACCTTGAATCAATTCCATTGATCCAAGGTATGCTTCAACCTTCTTTATTGTCATCTTGTTGATTGAATTTCCAAATGAAATGAAGTTTGGAACTGAGTTGGGGTTTGTTGTAAATTTTAAAGAACCTAGTTATAGGTATACTTACTTGGCATCATGCTGCCAATGGTAAGATTTGATTCCTAGATACATATAACTTATAAAGTTAGAAAGCATAAGATGGAAAAAGGTTTGATACAAGGATATTAAGGCATATATTTAGCCTTGGATGGAATGTCCTACACTATGTTGGTTTTAAACCTAAGGTGGTAAGACCTACTCGGAACCTATTATTGAATTACTAAGGGTTATGTTTTAACCTATGTAGTAATGTTCTATCCTACATGGATTTTAATATAAAGGTTTGTAATCTAACCTAAGGTGAATTCTAAAGACCTACAAGCTAGAAGGAAACCTAACTATTAATAATGTGACCTAAACTATTACTAATCCTAAAAGGGACCTATGGGTTATGTGGCAAGTGGGGGATGATGGGGATGGTTTCTAGACTTTAATTGTAGAATAAATTACAGTCCTTGCATTTTTTTAATCACCAAGTTTGGTGGGAGCATGGGAAGTTAGAGGTACCTAACTAACAATGTTGCTAGATTCAAATTACATGCAAAATTTTTAAAATAGAACTCACCAAGTTTGAATTGGTGGTGGCGTGAGGAAAGAGAGGGAAAATGCATTCAATGCATTCAATGGCATTGGGTTTGGCATAAAGACCACCTAGGAAAAAGAGAAGAGGATTTTGTGGGGTTATTATTGTTCATTTGGTTTCTGGTTTTTACTCTGCATATGGTGTTCTTCGAACCTACAAGTTCATTTTTTGACCATTGTTTTATTTACCACCTTTAGGCTGTTTCTGAGCATGTGGAAATGAGGAGGTAGTTGGGAGATTTTGTTGTTGATGTTGTTTGAAGAGAGAAATTTTCGAGAAGCTTGGTTGTGACCTTCTACAAGTCGACAAGAAATTTTACCAGGCATGTTAGGCTCTTCCTGTTAAATAGCTATGCTTTTTATTAAACGTCTTCAATAAATGAACTCTGCTCTTAGAAATGAATGGCTTTGTGGAAATGTTTTGGTGTACTCTTGTTGTGATCTTCTGCTTGAGCTTGTCATTGGAAAAATATTATCAATGGGTATTTTTTTTTGGATATATGTTTGAGTAAATTGTGTTTATTGATTTGAAAAAGGGTGTTGCTCAAATCATATGAACTTCTAATTTTCTATGCAAAAGGGATTATAAGAAATAAAATTGATGATAAAGAATTGAAATGGGTTTATTCTTAATCTTAAAAATGAAATGTATAAACATTTGTATTTTTGGAGCTTTTTACTCTGTTGAGTTAAGATGGAACAGTTGTTTTGGATTCTACGTTTTGCGGGTTCACAGATGTTAAATGTAATAGAAACAATTTCCTTATTTTGAGCCTTTCCGTTGGCTTGGTGAATTTATGTTAGACTACCTAGAAAGAAGATAATCCTTGCCTTCTTGAAATTGTTTTAGGTTATGTTAGTTCAGTTTGATCCTTCCCAGTTATGGTAGTGAACCCTCTGTTTATGGGATCGAACTTGTTGAAAATAACAAGTATGGAGTCTTACCTTTCATTGTGATTGGTATGAATAACATTTGGGAATTATTTTGTATCGTTGATACATTCAGTGGAAGTTCCTGTTGAGTTGGTTTCACACTTCCAATTCTGAGGCTATAAATATTATTGACCCTCTATTGTGATCAAACCAGTGGTTCTACCCCTCTTAATCGGAAACTTCTCTTTCCTTAATTAGGGATCTATGTTAAGTTTGATATAACTTTGGTTGGCTCAACTATAACTTGTAATCATTCTCTTTGGTGTATAATAGTCATGGTAAATTTCTCTCTATTTGGGAATCGAGGGAACATCTAGGTAAATGTTATCTAACTGAAATGAAACTAATGAATTGGTTGCTGAGTTTGTTGTTTTACAAAAAAATGGTATTGGTTTTGTGCGGCTGAAGTTGTTCTCTTTACTTACTACGAAGTATTGCTAATGATTGGAAAAGAAGTTCTCTTTCGGGCTCTACATTACTAGTCTCATCTCTACATTCTATATTGAATTATTATCTATCGTGCTCTCTCTCTCAATATTTTTTGAGTTAAGAAATTTTGCTAATAATTTCTTGGATTAGAGGGGAATTATATTCATTTATATCTTCTCCACCCATCACTTCTCATTATGGTAACCCCGAAATGAGGACATTCCAAATTCGTTTTACAATTCAAGTGAAATGGTAGATTGTTTAATTGGAATGTATGTTTCATTTTATTCTTTCTCCCTAATACTATAAAGGTCGTAATAAATTGATGAATGACTACATTCTGTGTATGAAATGGAAACAATGCTTTTCAAATCTATTGAAGATAAACATGATATTTAGGATGGAGTTTGGCTTAAAATTTGAATGAATGTGCTTGGTTCTTATTATAGTTAAGAGTGTACATTAATGTTAACATAGAGAAAATCAAATTTATTAGTTCCTCTATTAGTTGTAAATAATTAGAGTTAACACTTCTCTTAAAATTGAAGGAATTAGGAAATGAACTATAGATGTCTATAGTAAAGAAATAGATAAGTAATTTGGGTGTAATATTGCTTATCTGCAATTGTAAATTTTTTTTTGGAATTACTTGATTGAAGAATGTGGATTTGATTTTGAGACTTACTTGATGTAATGTGGTTACTCTTCAATTCTTTCCTTTCTGATCCTTGTCTCTTATGTGATCTCTATCTTAATTACGCTTAATTGTTCATAAAAGTAGAGTTATTTTACTGAAATAGTTAATCAAAAGCACTTCTTTTTAATAGTAAGTGCTTAACATGCTCATTGTGACGAACCGACCTTATGGCAAATTACAAATGGATTCCATAAGTGTTAGAAGAAGACATGTTCTTTTAGGATGTTTCTTCTGTTTAACTAAAGGCTGGATCTTTTATGAGACTTTATTATTCTTCTCGAATGTAATGGAAAAAGGAAAAGTTGTAGTCTTGTTTGAGTTTATCAATGCTGATTGGCATGAATGAAGTCTGACTGTTTGGACTTGTAAAATGTGTAAATTTTACTTGTGGAGTAAGAAAAAGGAATGGAGTGATATTTTATTTGTTGTACTATTATTAAATTGTGAAAATAAAATAGTGAACTTATTCCTATAGTTGAATTTGTACTTATATATACGATGGTTGTTAGCTTTAAAAGGATATAATGAGAAGGAGGGAATTGACACTCTACTCTTCTCTTAAATACAACTTTTAAGTTGGAATGTACAAATGGTTAATACTTAGGTCAATATGGACTATTAATTGCCATTTGTAAAAGATTAAAATACATATGAATTTTTGTGTAAGTAATATTTGGAATTGGATTCTAAACTAATGAATATTAAGGAAAGGACAATTAGTTTCAATATTAAGATTTCGTTAATGTTCCTTGGGGTGTCTTTCCCAAAGGATATTTGGAAGGAGGAAATCATATCTCCTTTTATTAAATCTTAAACTAACGTAAGGTAAGCAAAAATAAATGAATACATGTGTATAGGAAATGGACCTCATTCAAATGAGGTATAATGTAAAGGAAACCTAAACTTAGAATCAGTTATGAATGAACTTGATTAAGCTTAGTAAGTTAACCTTACTATGTTAAGTGATTTAGACTGTAAGTCTGAAGCTTAAATAATGAACCAAGAAAAGAGATACAACCATTTGGTAAGGAGGAGTGATTGTATATTAGCTTCATGAAAAATTAAGTCATTCATGACTATACACCTTTAATGAATAAAAAGATTAAAGGACCAACAAGGTTCTTTGAACTTATTCTTAAATTATAAAAATAAGAAAGTGATCAAGCTCTTAGTGGAATATGTATCCCTAGATGGGAAGATTCCGAAGGATGTTGGAACCTGCCAACTATAATAAGGTGTCCTCATGAAGGTCGGGCCTTCATGATGACACAATGTTGCAGCTGACATGTTGTAACACCCTTCCAAATCAAATCATCTAGGTTTACATAAAATTGAACTTGGCCTCAGTCTACTTTGGACCAAGTTAGGAACATGTCCTTGTGTGTGAAGTGACTTGAAAATACTAAAGGTAACTAGACACATGCAATCGACAAGGTTTGATGATGTATGTCTGTGTACCGTTAGTCATCATGAGTGACTCTCTACACCCCTTCATATTGCTAACTTGGATTAAGGTTCAACCTTGGTCAAGAGGATTGACATGAGCCAAAAAATACCATTCTATATAATAGATGAAGAAGGTGAAGGACGTATTCCATTGATGAGTATTTCATGTAGGAATATAATCATGCTAAGCATGTGAAAATCTTTGGCCAAAGTATCACAAAATGTTGGTTGTGTTGTCCTAAATCACCTAGTTTAACAAGCTAGGATTTCAGATGAATATAAGTAATGTATTCGAGATAGGCCTATTAAATGGAACACTTCAATAACCGAAAGGTAAAGGGAACCAAGCATACTTAGTATACAATACTGGATTAACATTAATGATCGGTAAGTAGCCAACTCATGAAATGAGAGATCAATGAAACTCTGAGCCATGAAATGGGAGATCGGTAGTTCTTTGAGTCATTATAGCTGCATATGGTTATCTGTTATATGATTGAATGGCATGGAATGTGTGTTCCATATTATGAATATGAGAATAGAGAACATTGATTTAAAAATCATTTTGTGTTCTAAATTATGTCATTTAGAATAGAGAACAATTATTAAAACCTTAAACGTGTGTTCTAAATTACATAATTTAGAGCAGAGAACGTTATGCAATATATATATATATATATATATATATATATATATATATATATATATAGTGTCTTAAAATGGGAATGTTACAATAGGAATGGATCAAGTTAGGTTATAGGCATGGATGAGTTAGGTTATAGGCATGGATTGAGTCGAAGTTAGTTTAGGCATGATTGAGTTAAAAGTAGGTGAAGTTGTGAGTCATTATTTCATGCAATGAATGATAATATGGGTCATATGTGAGATGTGTTATAATACATGCATGATGATGGTAGAGAAATGGTAGGCGTAATAAATGTATGTTGTGATAATGTTTAAAATATGAAACAACTCATTATGTATGTGGTTGAATTTCCAATTTTGGGTATAAAAGGGAAACTAAGTTAGGTGTGATGTAATGTGAGGCACATGGAAGATGAATTGTTTAAGGTAGAGGATGGTTGAGCTAACCTCTAAGGGCCCCATGCCCTCAGAGTGCTGCCTACATAGTCCCGACAAAAAAGGGACCTCAGGCCGATGTAGTTCTCCCATGAGCTAGGGAAGAATATGAGAGGGTTGGAAAATGAGATAGTAGGTTTTAGGCATGGTGTGGGTTTTAGATCTATTAGGTGTGGGTGGATTATAGGTAAAGTGATGTGGGTGATGTCGATTGTGACAAAAGAAGAAGATTACCCCAAAAGTAAGCGTCGAGAAACAAGTCTTGTATAATATGAACAAAATGTAAACAAAGATGGTTCAAAATATAAGAGGGGGAAAGAAAGCCACTAGATTGGGTAGGATCATACTAAGTAAATCACACCTTGAAAGAGGTGATGAACGTAAGACCCTAAAGACATTGCATGATTGATTGTTCTACGGTGAAAATTAGTCACATGATCACCAAATGTCTAAGTTCCTAGAATTCCCTGAGGAAATAGGAAATGGGAGTGGGAATGGTAAAAGGGTGAAAGGTAGGTAATTTTTATATGGTATAGGTATCATGCGCTTTGGGAAAGAGAACCTAGGTCACAATGGGAAAGTCCATGACAAAAGGTTGTTGTTTTGACTTATAGTTGAAATAGACTGATCAATGCAGGAAGTCTATATGGGATGAATAAAATTTAACTCCTTGAGGTCTTCATGAAGATAATCGATGTGAGAAGCTTCTGCTGTTGCTCTCATTTTTTTAAGACCTTTACATAGCTGTCCTTCAAGGAATCGGTCTATTTATAGCAGCATTTGTCGAGAGGAAGATGTCCTTTTGAAGGAGTTATCTTTTTATTAGAAGTTTGACTCAAGGAGTTTGGTCCCATGTGAGGTCTTTGAAGTCATGGACAAGACCAAGGTGGAGAATAGGAATCTCATGTAAAAGGCAAGGTGAAATGACCATGGGGTCTCATCCGAAAGTAGACAAAAAGTATCCATGAGAATCATGTTATGTGCAGCACCGTGGTACACATATTCAAGAGAAGATAACAAGTGATGGGTACTCACATGATTCTTGTTTAATCATTAATGAGGTGTATGAAGTGAATAACACTCAAGGGACAAGCATGGAAAGAGACAAAAGGTAAGGTAGGACTACAAGTCAACAATAGAATGGTCGAAGATGTAAGGTGTTAAGGGTCTCGTGTTCGAGTTGACCATCAAGTGAAGATAAATGATAAGCACCTGATCCATAGGTATGAGTCACGATGTATGGTCCAAGCCAATTAGGAGAAAATTTTCCCCGTTTACTTTTTTTTGCTTTGGTTACATGTTGATTTTCTTTCAGGACAAGTTCACCAACTTGGAAGGTTCGTTCATGGACACATTTTTTGTAGGCACATTTGATACATTTTTAGTAAACTTGAAGGTGATCCAGAGCATTAAGACGATGTTCATCTAATAACTTTAGCTGTGTTAAATGGTCCTGATGAAATTTATCATCATTGAGCATGCCATGGAGAGAAATGTGAAGTGAGGGAATCTGGAATTCGAGAGGCAGGACTGCCTATACCATAGACCAGAGAAAAGGGTGTGGCCGCAGTGGAAGTGTGAATACTAGTGCGGTATGCCCACATGGCAAAAGGAATGTGTGTATGCCAATCCTTCCAAGTATTGTCAACCACTTTCATAAGAATTTTGTTTAAGGTTTTTTTAGTGGATTTGTCTTGGCCATTGGTTTTGGGTAATAGGGTATTGATAAATTGAGCTAAATGGCAAAGGCGTCGCAAATTTTTGCAATGTTTTGTTTTTGAATTATTTTCCATTGTCAGTGATGAGGCAATGAGGAACACCAAAGCGACAAATGATGTGGTGGTTAATGAACTCACATATTTTCTCATCTTTTGTGGAGATGAGTGGTATGGCTTCCACCCATTTTGTATAGTATTCGGTAGTAGTAATGATCCATTGATGGCACTGGGAAGAATGGGGATTGATTTCTTTGACAAGATCTAAACCCCATTGAGAGAAGGGCCAAAGGTCATGGGTGACCTGTAAGGCATGACTGGGTGTATGATGAAGATTGGAATGTTGTTGGAATTTTACACAATGTTTGACGTAGTCGCAACAATCATAGTTAAGGGTCGGCCAGTAATAGCCCATGCGAAGGATATGCTTAGCTACAGCAAGGCCACTAAAGTGACCTCCACATATGCCATTATGAACTTCCTTAATGGTATAAGGAATTTTAGAAATTTTGAGGCATTGTAAGAGAATACTATCAAAGCCACGCTTATAGAGGATCCCCTGCATGACATAACGAGAGACCTTTTTAAGGAAGGTGCATTTTCCGTTATGGGTGAGATCAAGAGATAAGATGGAGAGAGAAAGATAGTTGGAGTATTATTTGTACCAAAGGTCACTCGTGTCGAGGTGATTGTTCTGATCAAGTAAACATTGTGAGGTAGATAAGAAGGTGATTGGAGTCATTGTACGGTGACAAAGATTGTAGAATCAGTGGGTGAAGTGGGTATTTGGGAAGCTAAGCAAGCCATGGTATCTCGCAAACGTGTTGGTTGAATGTGGGATGGTTTGAAGGGTGTAACGATAAAATCTATTCAAAAGTATGTCTACATGATGTTTATACTTTTGAAGTATCTCATTATGACATTGGTACAAACCATTGACTTGGTTTATGACAAATTGAGAATCACCAAAGATGTTGATTGATTTGACATCTAGGGCATAGGCAACTTGGAGACCTAGTACAAGTGCTTCGTATTTGGCAATATTGTTGGTGCATTTAAAATATAGTTTGAAAGATAAAGGCATGGGTTCACCATCAAGGGGAATGAGGATAATACTAGCCCCACCCCCACGCTGACACTTGGAACCATCAAAGAAAAGTGTCATTTGGTAAGGGGGTTCATCCAGGGAAAGGGTAGCAATCGACTCATCTAGAAAGTAAAAATTAGAGGATTGATCCTAGAAATAGGTGCGGCAACCAATTGGTTGGTGACACTTTTTCCCTTTATGGACTTTTGATGAATATATTTGAGGTCAAGATTAGATAAAAGCATAAGCCATTGTGCGCGCGTTGATTCCGATAAGGTTTGGCGTGCATATGAAATGTAAGGGGTCGATTTGTCACAACATAGGTTTTGTGGTTTAGTAGGTAATGACAGAGTTTGGTGGCAATGAACACTAAGGCTAAGAAATTTTTTTAGGGTGGGTGTATCAAGTTTCATAGTCCAAAAGAGTATGGCTTATGTAATAAACCGCCCGCTCTCCTGTGTTGTTCATCACGATGAGTGAGCATGGCTCCCAAGGAGTGATCGGTAGTGGATATGTATAGATAAAGGCTGATTGTCTTTAGGTGGAATGAGCATAGGTGGTTGGAGAAGGTGTTGTTTTAGGGCCTCAAAAGATTTATGACAGTCATCATCCCATTTAAAAGAGACATTATTCTTGAGCAAGATGATAAAATGGTTGACATCAATCAGATAATTATGAAATGAAATGGAAAATGGACTACAACTTACCTTGCAGGCTACGTAGTTGTTGAAGGTTAGTAAGCGGAGGCATTTCAAGAATTTCCTTGACTTTAGTAGGGTGAACTTCTATACCATGGAGGGAAATGATAAATCCCAGGAGCTTTCCTAAGAGAACCGCTGAAGACGCACTTCTTAGGTTGAAGGTAGACACAATATTTAATGAGACGATCAAAGATGGTTTTGAGGACGGTTAGATGCTTGGAGCGGCATTTAGATTTGACCAAGAGATCATCCACGTAATCTTCCAATATGTGATGCATGATGTCATGGAAGATGTAATTCATATCCCATTGATATGTGGCACCAGTGTTTTTAAGGCCAAAAGGCATGGCTCGATATCAAAAGGTCCCCCAAGGGTTATGAATGAGGTTTTGTGTTGATCCTATGGGGCAAGTAGGATTTGGTTATAACCTAAGGAGCCATTCCTCTAGGGAAAGAAGGATTTGGTTATAACCGAGAAGCCATCCATGAGTGATAACATCTCGTGACCAGTGGTAAGGTCAACCAAACTGATCAATACCGGTAAGGGAAAGTCATCTTTTGGGAAAGTCTGGGTTGAGGTAATAGAAGTTTGTGTAAATGTGAATTCCCCTATCATTTTAGTGACAGGGAAAATGTTATAAATCCAATGAGGATAATCAATGGGTAAGATAAAGAAAATAGAAATAAGGTGTTGAAGTTCTTCTTTGACGAGAAGAGAAATGTGAGGGTGTATTTTCCTTATCTTTTGTTTGATGGGTTTGGCATCGGAATGGTTATGATATTGTTGACCACTATGGTGGGGTCAATATCGTGCATGTCTGTCTAAGACCAAGTGAAAGCATGGTTATGATCTCGAGAAAAGAAGTGATGTCTTCTGTTCAAGCAAATCTAAATATTGTCCGATCTTTAGGATGTGCGGGTCATCCCGAGTATGAATTTTGATCTTGATAGTCGATTCATTAAACATGGTTTGGGTCTCGAGAAGGTAACAAATGATGAATATATGAGTCTTCGCTTCAAGGTAGGTGAGTATGGATTCATCATCCCGACATTGAATTACGTTAATTGAAGGTATATCGTCATCAATCATTTTAGGATACGGGAAGGGAAGAGTGGAAGGAGCCTCTTCCTCATGTTGATAAGTTAGAGGCCCCAAGGAAATGGTTTTTATGAAAAAAAAAAAGTTAGGAAGGATAGATTCAGGATCCATCGACTTCGCTCGGTGAGGGTGCCATGAAGGTGGAGCGGGTGAAGAATGTGGGGAAGAGCTAGTGTCCTTAATGAGTTCAATGTGGGCTTATTTGGTAGGTGGTTCAAGAAAGCTGATACCACTATGATCATTATGTTTGTGGGTGGTACATGGAATAATGGTATAACGACCTTTCTCGTAAAATCTAAAACCAACACCCTTCCACGCACATCAGTGTAGGAAGGTGTGGGTGAAACAGAAATTGGTAAGTGATTGGAAGTCAGTGGAAAAGGGGCAAGTTTGTGGCAGTGGTTCGGGTGTGTAAGTGCTAGTATCAAGTCCCCCATAGGTGATACTGGTACGGAGATGAGGATGACCATAAAGGAGGCATTATCCTATGCGGTGATCATAGCGAGGGTGTTGGTGAAGGCTTCCATACTCTTGTTGAGTAAGGAATGTGTTAACACTATATAGGTGGTAATTCCCCAGAGTGAGGCATTGAAAAACACCTTCCAAGGGATCAGTGGTTGGTATGTAGGTAGCTGGAATGGATGATGTGTTAGAGGTTGATGCGGAGGTGGAGTTAACAGATTGGGAAGCTAATGGGTCAGCCATGGAGGTTATGGCAGTGGTAGGAATGGAGGAGGTATGTGTGGTAGAAGCAATGGCTGTACTAGTAAGTGGAGGTGTAGGTGAAGAAGTAATGGTTGTGGAGGTAGATGGCTTAATAGGTATGAGCACATCATTGGGTCAGTAAAGCATGTTGCATGTTTTGAAAGGTGAGGGGTCAGCTGGAATGGTATAAGTGTGTCCTTCATGTTCAAACTTTACACAACAATGCAAAGTGGAAGGAATGCAACCCATGACATGAATCCAGGGTCTGCCAAGTAACAAGTTATATTGGAATTCCCCTTCCAAAATGTAAAACAATTCTAGAACAGTGCAGGGGCCCACACAAATGTGGAGGATAATGGTGCCTAGTGTAGAGGTGATAACATCATTGAATGAATGCAACATGACAGGATGTTTATGCATGCAATTTTTAGGTATGTGCATTTGAGTGAATGCATGGGATGAAATGATGTTAATGCTAGCACCCCCATCAATGATCACACATGACAGTACCCGTATGTCATCAATGTGAATAGAGATGAAGAGGGTTGGGTCTAGGTCATTGTTTTAGTGTGGTATGATCTCTTCCTTTGAGAAGCTAAGGGAGGCCACTTGGTGAATAGGGTGGGGCAAAGATGAAGGTGGTAATTTGGTGAGAGAGGCTACATGATGGGGTGTGATAATGGAGGCTACGAGTGTAGGGTCATTGGGTAAAATCTCAATAGATTAAAGAACCTCCATGAGAGCTTGACAATGGGATTATGAGGTTTGGATGAGGTCATATAAGGACATTTTGAGGGGAGATTGGTGTAATTTTTTGAGCATGGTGTGATGTGTGACGCCATTAGAAATGGGGTACATAGGGCCGTGGATAGTGATTTTAGGTATGGGTACAGATGGTATGTTGGGTATAGGATTAGTTGGTGGGTTAGTTGCCTTTTCTTTACCCTTATCCTTCTAATCACATGTAGTGACGTGAAACATGTTGATTTGAGGTGAGTTGTGAAATGGATAAGGTATAGGGTGAGTGGTATAATGACACAATGGGAAAAAACCTACCGGAGGAGAAAAACCCTGTGAGGTGAGTTGGGCACAATGACATTTGGGTGGTGGCGTGGCAAGTTCTCTCGATTGAACCATGTTAATTTCAAATCTTGGGGTGGCTCTAGGACTTGTGGGGGTTGAGTTTGTGGTTGTTGAGTGGGCAAAGTGTGGGAATGGGTGTTAGTGAAGTAGATCCTTGTCAAGAAGGTCATCGTCGCCAAAGTTGGCTTCCACGGAGGACACAACTAGATAAGGATAGTTTTCAAGGACTTGCAGAGCTTCTCCACATCGTGTCTTGCACACGATGGTATGTGAAAATTTTAATATCATCAAAACCTTTTGGCTTGGCTTTGAAGGGGTCATAAGGTCTTAGTGGTGGTAATGTGATGACAAAAGTCTCAAGGAGGTTGGTTAAAATTTTGGCATAGGACCCTGTTAGTGGATCACAATGGGAAGTGAATGTGGGTTTTAGTGTAGGTGTGGTTGATTGTCAAGGAATGGTATTTGGAAGAGGAGTATCAAGTCGATCTATGGGTTTAGGTGGTGGCATGGTTTTGGGTGTCATTCATGCTTATTTAGGTAGGGGTATAGTATATGGAAAGGTAGGAGGGTGTGTGGTTGTTTTGACTACCTTATTATAGGGTAGTGTATTTTTGTTTATGGGTTGCACCCTCTTGGGTAAAGGTGATGTAGGTGTACAGGGTCTAGAAGGAAAGGTAGATGGGGGAAGAGGGTGATTTACCCATGGGGATAACGGGGGTGCCGTGAAGGTAGATGATGCGGGTCATGCTTGGGATGTGGGAGATAATGACTCAAGTGTAGTGGGTAGTGAAGCAATAGCTGAGGGTATTGGAGGTATGGGTGGTAAAGATGCTGTAGGTGTGGGTGTAAGTTATGTTGGGTGTCTGGGTAGGTTAGAGGTTTGTGAGGAAGGAATGGGTTGTTGTGTTATTGGTTTATTAATGGGTGGAGGTTTCTTGACCATGTGGGGAAGCCGAGATCCTAAGATGGATGGGACATGTGTGGTGTGATTGGTACAGTTTGGGGTGTGATTATTGGGTGTCAGAGTAGGTGTGGTGTTGACTTTGGAGGATGTAGCTAAATCTAGTTTGATAGGTGGATGAGTAAGGTTGGTAGTCGGGGTGACCCCTAAAGTGGTAATAGGTTTAGTCAAGGATGATGTCATAGGTGTGGGTTTGGGTTTAGATATAGATTGGGCTATGGGTAAGGATGTGGTTTGAGCTATGATAGGTGTCGTGGAAGGAGTTGTGATAGAGGTGGTTGTGTTTGGTTTGATTGGTCAAAATATTTTTGGGTAGATAGTGGAGGTATCAGCAAGTGACCTTTGCATCTACGTTGAGACAGGAAGCAAAAGGCATCCCCATAGTAAGGCTCTATCCACATAATCTAAGTGATCGGCCAAATGTGAGAACGTCATGTCTATAGGTGGAGTTAATGAGGACCTTATGGAAATTGGCTAGCTTCAGCTTCAGGGGTAAGAGAGCCAAAAGTAGATCTACAGAGGATTTTGGATAGCGGATGGAGAATGCTCACCAAGAGGAAAAGGTATCTCAACTGGGTCTATGGTAGGTGTAGAAGGTGATGGAAGCTCCTCTGCAAGTGGAGGAATGGATAGGTGCTCCTTTGTGGGTGGAGGTGATGGGTGCTCCTCTATGGGTATAGGAAGTACTTTGGGTAAAGCTTCTCCAAGGGAGAAGGCTAAGGTGAAAAGGTCTTGATGTTAGCAGAGGACTCCTCCATAGGTGATGAAGGAGATGAAATGTATTCCTCTATGGGTGGAGGAGTAGGTGTGGTGGATTCCAACATGGAAGGAGGGTTTCGGGTGAGGATATCCTCTATGGAAGGAATATGGGGTATCTGGGAGGTGACATGTGCGTCATTAAAAATAGCATGAACCTCATGGGTATGGGTATCATGAGTTGAGGTCTCACCGGTTTGATCAGAAAAAGGAGCATGGTTACGAAATGGTTTCTTGAGGATGTGTAGGTTTTGGTTGGTAGGTGCATTAGGATTATCCATGGTTAACTTGCCTTTCTCGAGCATTTCTTGGATAATATTTTTGAAAGTGATGCAGTTTCCGTCACTATGACCCTTTACTCAATGATAGTTACAGAAGTCATGTTCTTTATACCATGTAGGCATGGGGCGAGTAGGGTCAAAACCAGTGTGTGGTTTTATGGGTGGAAGAGTGATGGCTCTGGCTTTGATAAGCTTTTCTAAGATAGAAGAGTAAGGTTCCCTAATTGGGGTGTATTTCCACTATTCTCGTTTGAATTGAAAAGTCTAGATGGGTGAGAGATTAGATGAGGGGATAGCCTGATTTGACAGATGAGATGGGCCGTCCTTGAGTACCACTGTGTTAGCGATACCCTTAGCTTTTAAATAATTGGTTTGTGGTTTGGAAGAAGAAGAGGTATCATTTGACTTGAATGCCTAATTCTTATTGTGTAACTGGATTTTCTTCTCTTCGATGGCCCAAATCACCGACTTTCGTGCAATAGTGAATGATTCATTGAATGTTCAGAAGGTTTGGACCTGCAAGGTCATTAAGATATGTCTAGTGCAAGCCCATGTGAAGAGCTCAATGAGTTTTGTTTTGTTAGTTGGAAGGTGAGTTGGTTGATCAAGCTTATGCCAACAAGTGACAAAATATGTGATAGATTCATCCTCATACTAACACGTGGAGTATAGGTCACATTGTAACCTTATTGATGATATTGATAGAGAAATGATCCAAGAAGGATTGGGCTACCTGATTGAATGAGAATATGGAGTGTCTAGGTAACCCACTATATCAATCTAATACAGGTCTAGTTAGAGACATGGAAAAAGTGCTTAAGAGCAAGGCATCATCGTGAGCGATCGATAACACCCGTGTTTAAAAGATCGCAAATGTTATCACAGGTCTTATTTACTACTTAAACAATTGAATTTAGGAATTTCCAAATGCACGGGATATGGGTGGATAGGAATGGATGGGTGGATGCGTTACATAAAATCTCGTAGTAGGTGAGAGTGTTCTTGGAGTTGGAAACCAATTCCTCTAATGTTTGTATCTTATCCAACATTAATTTGATTAGATCATTAGTAGGTTGTGATGATTGGGTGCCTCCTGTAGCATGATGGGGTTTGTTTTGGGCATATAACAATGGTGACACTCCAGTGTATGGTGTTGCCATGTTGGTTGATTGATAAGAATGTAGTGAAATAGGAGATACGTCTATTTGAGTGAATAATGGATGAAATGGGATGTGGGCTACGATAGTATGTATATGGAGGTGGAAGGGTCATGGTAACCCTATTGGTAATGGGGGCTACCGATTATGGAATGAAAAGGACCACATTCTAAAAGGGGTAGGGGTCATGACACGGAGGTGGCAAAGTGTTGCCATGGGTATGTGTGAGACATTAGGGGTGGATGAGGTTATGTTTTGGGTAGTTATCGAGGGTATGGTGGATGTGGTGGGTGCCACGGAGGTGGTAGATGCAGCAGTCATAGCGGGTATAGGACCTAGCTATGAAACGACTGGGGGTAAGGTAGATGCGTGCATAGAGCCAGATGGAGCTGATGTAAGAGTGGGAGCGAGAGTTTAGGGAATAGATATGAGCATGCCATATATCAACCGACTGAGACATCTCGAGTGGACGAGTGGGAAAGGTAAAACTACAAAGCAAAGGGGTTTTGGTCAAGGAGTCATGCAAACTCCTCATCTCCTGTAGTGATAGTGATAGGTTCAATGGGATCCATGGATGGTGATAAAATGGAAGGTGGTGAAGGACTAGGTAGGAGAGGTTGACAATTGGCATGAAATATGAGTGCACTTAATTGTTTTCGGGTAAGCACCATGTGAACTAGTACTAATCAAGTAAGGTTGTTTCTCTGTAAATGACACAAAAAAATAGTAGGAACAAGTGAATTTGATGGTAAAAAGTGTATCCGGTACCAAATGTAGGTTGGAAAGTGAAACATTCTAACCGATTCTTGTTTGGACTATTGGGGGTTAACAACCCATTGCGATCACTATAGAAAATGTTTAGTGAGTGAAAAACCAAGTAGAAAGTTGAATCTAATAGGTATGCCAAATCTGATGGTGTTTCACAATGTCAATGGGAATGATGGAAGTGACAGGGACTATGAAAAGTGGAAGAAAATGAATAAAATGTCCTTTTGGGTAGGTTAACAAAAGGACCTGGAACCGATGTTGGTTGGGTATAACCGATGATGGTAAGAGGGTAACCGATGACGGTTACTATGAAATTGAAACAGTGATGAAAGAAAAGTGGTTGTGAATAAATTTTTGATGTAGAATAAGACCCAGAATTCTAGGAATGATGATGATATGGCCTAGGCACACCTAGGTGAAGCTGGAATACACCAGCTATGATGAGGAGCATGCAAGGATGAACAAGAAAAATGAAGAATGTGATCTCTCACCTCAAAACGCAAGCCAAGAAGAAACATTAAGAAAAATGTGACCATAGGAGTGCCTTTTCCATTATGTTTGTTTAGCTTATGCTATTTAAGGATTGACATATGAATTTTGAAATAGATTTTTTGGTGAGGATGGATTCCTACGAAGAAAGAGATCTAAAAGGTGAGCTTTTGTAACATTCCCATTTTAAGACTTTAGAAACAAGGAATTTTTTTGTAAGTAATGTTCTCTGTTCTAAATACATAATTTAGAACACACATTCCATAACATCCAATCTTATAATAGCTAACCATATACAGTTGTAATGACTCGATGAGCCACCGATCTATTCATTTCATGATTCGGTGAACTACCGATCTATTCATGTGTAATGTTTGAGTATTGAATACTTTTTTGTATACTATGTATACTTGGTACTCTTACCCTATTTGGGGTATTGAGTGATCTATCTAGGAACCTATCTGAATATTTTCTACCAATATTCATCTGCATCTCAAACCTTAGACTAGGTGACATAGGACAATGCAATCAACAGCTTGTGATACTTTGGCCAAAGTTTTCTAACATACTTGTTTGTATTACTCATTCCTTGATGACATACTTGTCAATCTAGAATACGTCCTTCACCCCACTCAATTGTTATCTAGAATGTCCTTTACTAACTTTTGTCAGTCCACTTGCCCAAGGTTTAACCCTAGTTCGGTTAACAACATAGGTTATGATAGGAAGAGGCTCACAAAGACTTAGGATATATTGGCATACTAGGTCAACCTAGGTCAACCCCGTGTGCCAAGGTACCCTGAGTCCTATAGGGCTACTTCGTATCGTAACTATGCTACTACCCAATCCTAGAGAAAAACTAAGTTCAAGTCCACAAGCATGTAGATCTAGATGATCAATGCAGAAGGGTGTTGCCACATGTCAACTACAATGTTGTATCCTCAAGAAGATCCTAATCTTCTCAAAGGTACAACCCTACAATTGGCATGTGCCAACATCCTACAAAATACAGCCTCGTCAAGATGTACATACCCCTAGGAGATTATTAATATTTAATTAATTTGGATAATTAAAAACAGATTTCAGCAACCCTGTCCAAACCCTAATCCAACTCTCCCTAAGTTCTTTTCCAAATCAGGTTCCATTAATCCTTGGAGAACTTCCTTAACTTATGATTTCTTTCGATGTTTGTTAATTTTGGCTTAACAAGCAGTTACCCAAAAAAAGAAAGGACAACAACCTCATAATTTCTGTTTAATGTGACTTAACCATTCAAGGAAGTGTAACAACCACCTAGGTTATATCTTAATAGACTCTATTAAATGTAGTCTAATGATTATAAATCATATCTTCCTTTTTGTTTACTTTTTCACGTGAGAGGAAGAGTCTTCCTCCTCATGTTTAAGTTCTAGGGTTTAACACACCCTTTATGTCCTTTGCAAATTCCAGAGTTTTTATAGTAAGTTCATTACACATCATCTTACTATGTTGAATTGTTTAAATAAGAACATTAAATTCTGCAACTTATCTAGCCGCATCACATTTAGGAATTTACTCTAATTCCATTTTCCTACTTATCCAAGAATATTCATTTAAACATATAAATAACATGAGAAATATCAACAAGATAGGATTCCATTTCTTTTACAAAGGTACAAGAAAATTTACACAACCCATGCAAGTAAATTATCATCCTTTAATTCATTTTCAAAACCTATACATTTACAAAATTATGCATTTTAGGCTTACTACATGACAACAACCTTCATTCAAAAGGAATATAACTTTTCTTTTTAAATACAACTCATGAACAAAACAAAATTCTTCACTAGAATCAAACTTAGATCAGCTCAATGCATCATATAAGATTTTGCAATCTTTTATCACTTACAAAGTCCATCTCGCAAAATTGCAAGCAGGGGTCAGTTCAATGAACTGAGCATGATAAGCACTAAGCCTTAAAATGAAGTGCATTCTACTAATTGTTTCAATAAAAACAACCACTGCTTTAATGAACAAATAGTATTTCATATAGTAAGCATAAGTAATAACAAAAAGAAGAGCATCAATGAATCGAGAATTCACCTCTAAGAGAAGAACAAAATATAATCTATAATATTTGTCTTACAAATTAAAGTATACTTGATCCTATCGATCATCTTTACTAAGTAAATAGAATATAACATCTCATTGTTTCCCATTCTACCAAAACAAAATATAATAATTATCTTCACCGTAATATTCAAGAAGTGTTTGCAACATGTTCACACTAGGATTTTTCATCTAACTTTCAGGGGAAGAGAAATCGTTTCTATAATACCAAAGTACATAACACTCATGCAAAGTAGAAACAAGTAAATTTCATAACCTAAGTTGTTTCACCTTAAGATTAACTATCTTAAATCAAACATTTAAGATATTCATCAGAACAACATAAAATAAAAATCCAAGATGGAAAGATGAAACATCAACCAACCCACAAGATACATACTTTTTTTTCAAACCATTTTCAACACTCTCTTTCTATTAAATTGCCATCAATGATAAGTAAGAGAAGGTTAACCAAATAAAGATTAACATTTTGTTAAAGAATCATCAACAAAATATTCCAAACAAATGAACTTATTCCCAACTGCATTAGAAAAGAGGCTTAACAGAAATGATCCTACCCAGTAATCATTCCCTATAACTTAATTTGGTAAAATCCCCTTTTTCAAGTTATAAATAGTTTAAGTTCATTTAAGAGTTCCCAAGGAAGAACAAGAACATGTTAAAGTAAGAAAGTATCTAATGAAACTTTTCTTTTAAAAAAACTTCCCATTATAAGGAAGAGGTCCATTTAAATAGGAACATTAAAATAGTGAAGGTTATACATAGTCCATATACACAAAAAAATTGATTATAATTCTTTTATGGGTTCTACATTCTTTCAATGGTCCCAATATGGAAGTGAAATTAAAGTAAGAATTAATGATTAGAATTACCCAAGAGCTCAATCAAGAAAATTTCATTGCCATACTTTTCAACATATTCAATATAAAGTAAAAACATTGAATTCTCATTAAGAATGATAAACTTCAAAGATGATTCTAGTCAAAACTCGCAGAGTTTACCAAACATCTCACAAGACCATGTTCCAGTTTTCTCCATGCACATTCAACTAATTCTTATGCATGCAACTATTTATTTTTAGAAGATCTGAGTTTACAATATTTCTCCCTGGAACAAACTCAAATTAAATGACAAGATCTAACAACATATTTAAGAAAATATGTTCTTTCCAAGACTCGAAATACAAATCCAAGCACCATGTTGAGCATAAGTTCCTACCAAGATAAAAATCATTCAAATGATTATAAGCAAGTTCGGGTAACTTATGTTCCCTCTTGGTTTACATCTTAAACAAGGAAAACTAGAAGGAATACCAACTGAACCGACACCTTACTCAGGTTTCCATTTCCAATAATTAAGAAAGAATTTCCCTAAATCGCTTTGCATCATATCACCCCATATTGGGTTAATATAACTCCCGCATCGTAATACTAAATAAAATGCAATGAATAAACCTTTAAACAGTTTGAATTAAGAATCAAGCTTCATTTTCAAATAACTATCTTATCAAACTTTCTTGACAACTGAAGCGGTTTGTAAGATCACTAACAAAGTTAAGACTTAAACACAATAACAAGACTAATGCCATATTCTTAATGAAATCTCAATACAATACATAAGGTCACAATAAAACACAAACACCAAAAAAATGTGGACTAGTAACAATCCATAACTTCATGATAATACCACATAAATATCACGCCGTGTTAGGGTTTCAACAACAACAAATGTTCGCAAGTTAGAAAACAAGAACCAAGCCATCTACTTCTCCATTCATAGTTCCAAATATTTATGAAATGAAACACAGGGCATCATAATACCAAGAACCTTACAAAGTTCCCAAATACCCAACAAGCTTCCAATAGAACTCTATCTTGTATACAATTTTTCATAAACAAACTTATGTTGTTTACCACTCGAGATCACAAAACATTAGTTTCAATGAAATGTGCAGAACACAAGATTCCCAAGGACTTAACTCGAGAATATTGGGTACGAAAGTAAAAAAACCCAACCATTAGTTACCAAATCCAATTAAGCCAACCAGTTACGTAGTCATTCTTGCATGCATTTCTCATTTGCTTAATCAAACACATACTATATCTTAAACCAGACCACTTTTGCAAAGGATTCAAACCAAGAATACAAGACTTAATAAACTCAAGAACGAAATCACCAGTACATCATGCAATGCATAAAACTCAACAGACTAGAGTTTTTTTAATGAAAACACTTAGAGGAAAGCAATAGATTTTAATAGTTAGAGCCTATCATGCACGATAAGTCTTTGTCAAATCAAAGAGGACCTCCAACTAATCTCACTACATCTCCTCTTCTCCACGAAAGATCAAACAACCTCGATACCTCTTCCATAATGCCTCTTATAACTTTCATGAAATGAAATTCAATTTGAAACTTCAAAACTAGCCACGAAGTGTAGTTCAATCGATGGTTCATAAAACTAGAGAGCATGCAGAGTAAAAAAATTGAAAAACATGCAAACTGAAACAACCTAAAAAAATTCACCGACATGCCTCCCAAGACAGTTTGGGCTCATAAACCAAAAGAAATTAATTCCATTAATTCCAAATCTTCCACCTAATCTTCCTTCACCACCACTGCCAAGTCTCGGCGAATGCCAAGTCAAAATAACAAGCATTTTAAATTTTAGTGATACTGCCACCTAAGCCTCTACCAAGCCAACTAGCCCCTGCCAAAGCTGGCAGTACCATGTACATTAAAAACCTTATCAACATCATAAATTCCTTAGGAACTTTGTCACCAAAATGCATGTAACCACATAAGTCCCCATTCATGCCCAATAGTTTAGGATAGATTACTTGCTTAGGTTAGATCTTAGGTAGATTA
Source organism: Taxus wallichiana var. yunnanensis (assembly GCA_018340775.1). Taxonomy (NCBI): domain Eukaryota; kingdom Viridiplantae; phylum Streptophyta; class Pinopsida; order Cupressales; family Taxaceae; genus Taxus; species Taxus wallichiana. The sequence continues at coordinate 49,760,673 of CM031240.1, forward strand.
AATTTTATACCTTAGGATATAACACTAACAACTAACCCCCACCATAGGCCTTAGCAAATAGGTTTAGATAATTCCACATAGGTAAATAATTCAAAATTCCATAGTTTAAAGCACTAGGTTAGATCACCATATAGCCTTGTAGTAATAGGTTCAATGTTTAGTTTTAATACCTAGTAACTTTTTCCAATTCCCTTAGCACCAAGTTTAGGTTAGAATCGAATTATGTCTAATTACATAGCTTAGGTAGGAAATATTTTTACCTATATTAGGATCCCATAGGTTATTCCTTTATAGGATTCTAGTTCTCTCCTACACCATTAACAAAAGGGAAATATTTTCACATAAAAAGAGAATTAAAGAAATTGTATCTACCAAGTTCACCCATATGTTTCTTAATTCATGGAATGCCAATTCATCAATTTTTCACTCACGAATTAGATTTAAAACATTCCTTGGATCACTGAAATTGATTCAAGGATGAGTCGTGTATATAGATAAGTTTACAACTCTTAAAACCAAATTGCAATCTCACCTACAAAAATGAATCCAGAAAACTATTCTAGTTCAAATCAAAAGATCTTAATAGAAAAAAAGACTTATCCACATCAAGCATGATTTCCCAAAGTCTCCCAAAGTCAAAAGAACATATCCTTAAAAGGAAAATCACATGCCAACACTTGAAATGCAAAGGAGGAAAATAACAATCGTCAAGGGTGTTACATGCTTCCTCCTATAAGAATCATCATCCCAATGATTATCTCTTTTAACAAATTACATCCAGGACAACAAATCATTCACTTCTCTTACTCAAAGTCAAATATTTTAATACCTTATAGTTCCGAAAATCAAGTATTAAATAACCGATTGTTCAAATTAAATAATTATCTCGCCTAAAATTGACTTACTTAATGTCATATAAAGATAAAATCATAAAAATTTATCACCAATGATTTAATTGCTATTCAAATAGATATGGAAAAGTAGTTTTCATATCCTCTAAATTTTCCCAAGTTGCACTTTCCTTGTTAAACTGGTCCCACTGGACCTTACATTGACTTATTTCTCTATTTCTTAAATGTAACTAGTGAGTTTCTAGCACTCGAATGGGTTTAACCACGATTATTCCTAGGTCTTGGACCTACAAGGAATTCTAATTTAACACATGTGATAAATATGAAAAGTATCTCTTAAGCAAATAAATATGGAAAATATCATGCATTCATGACAAAGTAGATGGTAGTGCTAAACAATAAGCTACAGCGTTGATTACTTCAACTATTTCAAAAGGTCCCACATGACGAGGTGATAACTTGGTAGCCTTGCTAAAAGTTATAGAACTCTTTTTCGGTTTAACTCAAGAAAACCTTCTCTCCAAGTTCAAATTTCCTATCAACCCGCTTTAAGTCAGCATAACTCTTTTTCCTATCTGCTGCTTCTTTCAAGTGTTCACAAATCATTTTAAGTTCTTGTTCCATTTTCGTAAGGATTTCAGGTCCAATTACCTCTCTATCCTCAATGTTATCCCAACTAATAGGGGTTCTGCATTTCCTTCCGTAAAGTGCCTCGAAAGGTGTCATCTTAAGAGAAGCATGATATGTGTTATTGTATGCAAATTCAACTAATGGAAGGTACTCCTCCCACTTGTACTATTGATCCATACAATACATCTGTAACATATCTTCCAAAACCTGATTTACTCTTTCAGTCTTTCCATTTGTTTCCGAATGATACGCAGAACTTAAATTCAGTTTAGTTCCAAGAGCTACATTAAGCATTTTCCATAACCTTAACATCATTCTAGGGTCTCTATCGAGATATGATTAATTCAGTACTCCATGTAATCTAAAAATTTCATGTACAAATCTTTTAGCCAAAATAAGAGAATCATCCTTTAGATTTCTAGCAATAAAATGAGCTACTTTCGTTAGTTTGTCAACTAATACCAAAATAAAATCATGTTTATTTCTTGACATAGGCAATCCTCAGATAAAATCCATGCTTATTACCTACCATTTTTACTGTGGTATGCTATGAGGATACAATAAACCATCCGGTGCATATGTTTTGCTTTTTACATGTTGACACTCAAGACAATGAGTCACAAAATCAATAACATCCTTTTTCATTCCTTTCCGAAATATTATTGTTTTATATCAGCAAGCATTTTTACAATGCTAGGGTGTCCAGTAAAAGGTGAATTGTGAAACTATGCCAACAATTTCTTTTTCAAATCGTTAGGAAAAGGTATGTATACTCTATTTTCATATCATAAGATTCCTTCGTTATCAAAGTGAAAACCTTTATATCTTTCATCTTTTGGATCTACAACAAGTGCTATTTTTACTTGCTGAAAGTAAGAGTCAGATTCCATAACACTTTTTACATCATCCTTAAACTGAGTTCTTAGTGTTATAAGAGCAGAAATGTGCTTCCTATGACTTAGAGAATAAACTACTCTATTCTCTTTTCCTTTAATGTAACTTATGTAAAAAACATATTGAGACAAACTCTAACCACCTTCATTATCTTCCATTCAGATTTGGCTGAGTGAAAGTGTACTTCAGCCCAAGATGATTAGTTTTTAACTCAAATGGTTTACCCATTAGATAATGCCTCCAAACTTGAAGTGCATGAACTATGGTAACAAGCTCTAAATCATGTGGAGCATAATTCAACTTATGCAACTTAAGTTTTCTAATTTCATAAGCTATGACATGATCATTTTGTAACAAAATACCTCCAAGACCTTCCCGAATGCATCAGTTATACAATAATAAAGTCTCTATTAGGATTAGGTACAACTAAGATAGGTGCTAAAGTTAACTAGCTTTTCAAAATTTTAAAAGCAAATTTACATTTATCATTCCAAACAAATTTCTTATCCTTTTTCTACAATGAAGTTATTGAGTGCAACCACCTTAGAAAAATCCTTAGCAAATTTTCTAACTTCATGTACATTATTTGGTGTAGACCACTTGGTTATAGTTACAATTTTATAAGGATCTACAACAATCCCATATTTACTTATAAAATGACCCAAATAGTGAACTTCGGTGTCATAGAAAGAACATTTGGATAAACTTACCATACAACCGTCTCTCTTTCTCAAAATTTCCAAAACTAACTTCAAGTGTTCATGATGCTCCTCAACACTTTTAGAATATATGAGAATGTCATCCAAGAATACAAGCACAAACTTGTCCAAGTATTCTTGAAAGATATTATTCATTAAGTTCATAAAAGCTGCAGGTGCATTAATTAATCCAAAGGGTAAAATCATGAATTCATAATGTCCATACCTTGTCCTGAAAGTTGTTTTATGAATGTCCTCATCCTTAATTCGTAATTGATGATATCCAGACTAAAGGTATATCTTAGAATATACCAATGATCCTCGCATTTGATTAAATAGGTCATCAATTCTAGGAAGTGGGTATCTATTTTTTATTGTTTCTTTATTTAACATCCTATAATCAATGCACAATCTAAGTGTTCCATCTTTCTTTTCACAAAGATCACTTTGGTGCTCCCAAGGTGAAACACTTGGTCTAATCAAAGCCTTAGACAAAAGTTCTTGCAATCGAGCCTTAAGCTCTCCTAATTCTCTGGTAGTCATTCGATAAGGTGCTTTAGAATAAGGTTCAAGTTACTGGTTTGATTTCAATCATGAAGTCAAACTCCCTTTTGGGTGGAAATCCTGGTAATTCTTCCGGAAAAACATCACTGTAGTTCCATAACAAAGGGATAACGCTCCATGAAATCATTGTTTTCTTCAGTAGATTCTAAAATTTTTACCGTATATAAGGTACAACCCTTATTTTTGGCCTTTTAAAGTCAGATAAATTGACAATTTCCTAACAAAAATTTCTTGTTTTACACCTTGAATCTCAACTATTTTCTCGAGATCATTTAAATAACTAATATGTTTTTCAAAATAGTCTACCTTTGCTTTATGCTCTGCTAACCAATTTATGCCTATGACTATATCATAAGATCCCAAAGGTGCTACATAGAGATCAACTTCTATGGAAAAGCTAGGTAAGTCAAGTACTGCCCCAAAAAGACACATACTAACTATATGAACAAAATTATTACCATAATATACAAATCTTTGATTTATCCATTTTTCCAGCTTTTCTTTTAAGTTTTGAAGAAATTTTACTAGAAATAAAACATTTAGTAACTTCCGTATCAAAAATAAAAGTTACAGGTATGCCAAATAACTTACCAGGAACTTCTATGGGTGTAGCTTGCTTTTTAGCTTGCTTGTCAGCTACTGCAGCATGTATCTTGTGTTGTTGATTACGATCATCCTTCTTCAAAGGAAATTGATTCACGTAATGATCTTTGCCATAGTTATAACAGCCTCCTACCGGTCCCTTTTTAGGCTCAGAATTATTTCCAGCCTTAAAGTTATCATTTTGACCTCTATAGGACTTTCGTCCGTTATTATTATTCTTGGCAAAATTGTTCCGTGTATTTCTAGCAGACTTATTCATTGTTGTTTTCTTATTATTATCATTGGAAACTTAATTTTGTTACCAAAATTTTTCCATGGTCCTTTCTTAGGTGCAAGAGAAGTTGAAGAAGAGTTTGGAACTTTCTTCCGTACTTCCTCCTTATGAGCAGAAATAGCCTTTAATTTTTGTTCTTGCCTTATGGATTTTTCAACAACCCCTTCCATAGTGGTTGGGCTATGAACATCAACCTCTCCCCCAATAATGGGATTTAATCCCATAATGAATTTCCATATGCTTGAACTTATCATCAGTTTGATACTGAGGTACATACTTGAGGAGTTTCATAAAACTGCTCCTAATACTCGCCATACAATTAACTTCCCTTGAGCCAAGTTCTGAAATTCAGTCATTTTATGATCATAATAAAGTTGTGGCAGCCATCATTTCCTAAAATAACTTTTAAATTGATCCCAAGTGATGTTAGTTTCATTAATGTTTATCTCATCCTTACGGCTTTCCCACCATGAAGATGCTTCATGGGAAAACTGATATGCTCCCCAAATAGCTTTGGTTTCCTCCGAGAAGTTTCTTATTACAAAGTACTTCTATTTTTCCGAGCTACTTCTCAGCTCCATCACCTAATGTGGTGCCATCAAACTTAGGTGGAATTATCCTTTTTATATCATTGGTGAGTTTAGCTGCTAACCTAGTCATTTTTTTTTTTAGCTGACAGGTACATTAGCATTGTTATCATCAACACTCAATTGGGGTTGTCCTTAGAGGTGGCTGATTGTTATTACCACCTTCTTCTCCATGCTCATTACCCATTACTTGTTGTTCAAGTATAGTCAAACGATCTCTTGTGTCTAATAGGGCAATAAGGATCTCATCAAGTTTTTGGGTTGTTGCTACTCCTTCATTAGGTGGAGCATTATTCGCAACATTTCCTCTTGTTCTAACCATTTTATGTTACAAGAAAATTCAAGTTTTTATTAGATTATGGACACAATAGGTCCAAGAGCTGCAACCTTTAGCTCTGATACCAAGATGTAACATTCCCATTTTAAGACTTTAGAAACAAGGGAATTTTTTTTTTTAGTAATGTTCTCTGTTCTAAATACATAATTTAGAACACACATTCCATAACATCCAATCTTATAACAAATAACCATATGTAGTTGTAATGACTCGGTGATCCACTGATCTATTCATTTCATGACTCGAAAACTACCGATCTATTCATGTTTAACTTTTAAGTATTGAATACTTTTCTATATACTATGTATACTTGGTTCTCTTACCCTGTTCGGGGTATTGAGTGATCTATCTAGGAACCTATCTGAATATTTGCTACCAATATTCATCTGCATCTTGAACCTTAGACTAGGTGACATAGGACAACGCAATCAGCAACTTGCAATACTTTGGCCAAAGTTTTCTAACATACTATTTGTATTACTCATTCCTTGACGACATACTCATCAATCTGGAATACATCCTTCACCCCACTCAATTTTTATCTAGAATGTCCTTTACTGACTTCCGTCAGTCCACTTGCCCAAGGTTTAACCCTAGTTTAGGTTAACAACATAGGTTATGATAAGAAGAAGCTCACAAAGACTTAGGATATATTGGCATACTGGGTCAACCTAGGTCAACCCCGTGTGCCAAGGTACCCTGAGTCCTAGAGGGATACTTCTTATCGTAACTATGCTACTACCTAGTCCTAGAGAAAAACTAAGTTCAAGTCCATAAGCATGTAAATCTAGATGATCAATGCGTAGAAGGTATTGCCACATGTCAACCGCAATGTTGTATCCTCAAGAAGATCCTAATCTTCTCAAAGGTATAGCACTACGCCATGGCGTGTGCCAACATCCTACTTTACAGCCTCACGAGATGTACATACCCCTAGAACATTATTAATATTTAATTAATTTGGATAATTAAAAACAAATTTTAGCAACCCTTCCCAAACCACAATCCAAATCTCCCTAAGTTCTTTTCCAAATTAGATTCCATTAATCCTTGAAGAACTTCCTTAACTTATGATTTCTTCGATGTTTTTAATTTTGGCTCAACAAGCGCTACCCAAAAGAGAAAGGACATCAACCTCATAAGTTTTGTTTAATGTGACTTAACCATTCAAGGAAGTGTAACAACCACCTAGGTTATATCTTAATAGACTCTATTAAATGTAGTCTAATGATTATAAATCATATCTTCCTTTTTTTTACTTTTTCATACAAGAGGAAGAGTCTTCCTCCTCATGGTTAAGTTCTAGGGTTTAACACACCCTTTATGTCCTTTGCAAAATTCTAGAGTTTTTATAGTGAGTTCATTACACATCATCTTACTATGTTGAATTGTTTAAACAAGAACTTTAAATTTTGTAACTTATCTAGTTGCATCACATTTAGGGAAATTACTCTAATTCCATTTTTCCTACTTATCCAAGAATACTCATTTAAACATATAAATAACATGAAGAATATCAACAGGATAGGATTCCATTTCTTTTACAAAGGTACAAGATAATTTACACAACCCATGCAAGTAAATTCTCATCCTTCAATTCATTTTCAAAACTTATACATTTACAAAATTATGCATTTTAGGCTTACTGCATGACAACAACCTTCATTCAAAAGGAATATAACTTTTATTTTTCAATACAACTCAAGAACGAATCAGAATTCTTCACTAGAATCAAACTTAGATCAGCCAATGCATCATATAAGATTTTTCCATCTTTTATCACTTACGAGTCCATCTCGCAAAACTACGAGCACGGGTCACCTTCAATGAATCTGAGCATGATAAGCACTAATCCTTAAAATGAAGTGCATTCCACTAATTGTTCAAATAAAAAAACCATGCTTTAATGAACAAATAGTATTTCATATATTAAGCGTAAGTAATAACAAAATAAGAGCATCAATGAATCATAATTCACTTCTAAGAGAAGAACAAATATAATCTATACTATCTGTCTTACAAATTAAAGTTTACTTGATCCTATCAATCATCTTTACCAAACAACATAATATAACCTCTCATTGTTTCCATTCTACCAAAATAGAATACAACAATTATCTTTACTTTGTAAGATTCAAGAAGTGTTTATAGCATGTTCACACTAGGATGTTTCGTCTAAATTTCAAGTAAGGAAGAAGAGAAACCGCTTTCCATAATGCCAAAGTACATAACACCCGCAGCGTAAACAAGTGCATTTCATAACCTAAGTTGTTTCACCTTAAGATTAACTATCTTAATATCAAACATTTAAGATATTCATCAGAACAAGATAAAATAAAAATCCAAGATGGAAAGATGAAACATCAACCAACCAGCAAGATACATTTTTTTTTTTTTTTATAAACCACCATCACTCTCCTTCTATTTCATTTCCATCAATGATAAGTAAGAGAAGGTTAACCAAATAATGATTAAATTTTTCCTAAAGAATAATCAACAAAAGATTCCAAACAAATGAACTTATTCCCAACTACATTAGAAAAGAGGCTTAACAAAAATGATCCTACCCAATAATCATTCCCTATAACTTAATTTGGTAAAATCCTTTTTCCAGTTATAAATAGTTTAAGTTCATTTAAGAGTTCCCAAGGAAGAACAAGAACACCTTAAAGTAAGAAAGTATCTAATGAAACTTTTCTTTTAAAAACTTCCCATTGTAAGCAAGAGATCCATTTAAATAGGAACATTAAAATAGTGAAGGTCATACATAGTCCATATACACAAAAAGAATCGATTATAATTTTTTTATGGGTTCTACATTCTTTCAATGGTCCCAATCTGGAAGTGAAATCAGAGTAAGAATTAGCACTCAGAATTACCCAAGAGCTCAATCAAGACAATTTCATTGCCATACTTTTCAACATATTACAAAAAATTGAATTCTCATTAAGAACGATAAACTACAAAGATGATTCCAGTCAAAACTCGCAGAGTTTACCAAACATCTCACAAGACCATGTTCTATTTTTCCCATGCACATTCAACTAATTCTTATGCACACAAATGTTTCTTTTTAAGAAGATCTGAGTTTACAATATTTCACCCCAGAAATGAACTCAAATTAAATGACAAGATCTAACAACATATTTAAGAAAAATACATTCTTTCCAAGACTCAAAATACAAATCCAAGCACTCAGTATTGAGCATAAGTTCCTACCAAGATAAAAATAATTCAAATTATTATAAGCAAGTTTGGGTAACTTATGTTCCGTTTTGGTTTACATCTTAAACAAGGAAAACTAGAAGGAATACCAACTGAACCGACACCTTACTCAGGTTTCCATTTCCAATAATTAAGAAAGAGTTTCCCTAAATTGCTTTGCATCATATCACCCCATATTGGGTTAATATAACTCCCACATCGTAATACTAAATAAAATGCAATGAATAAACCTTTAAATAGTTCAAATTAAGAATCAAGCTTCATTTTCAAATAACTATCTTATCAAACTTTCTTGACAACTGAAGCGGTTTGTAAGATCACTAAAAGAGTTTAGACTTAAACACCATAAAAGTACTAAGGCCATATTCTTAATGAACTCTCAATATAATACATAAGGTCACAATAAAACACAAACACCAACCAAATGTGGACTAGTAATAGTCCATAATTTCATGATAATACCACACAAATATCACGCCGTGTTAGGGTTTCAAAGCAATAACAAATGTTCGCAAGTTAGAAAACAAGAACCAAGCCATCTACTACTCCATTCATAGTTCCTTATATTTATGAAACAAAACACAAGCATCATAGCACCAAGAACCCTACAACAGTTCCCAAATACCCAACAAGTTTCCAATAGAACTCGAGCTTGCATACAAGTTTTCATAAACAAACATGAGCTTTTTACCAGCTCGAGATCACAAAACATTAGTTTCAACAAAATAGATAGAACACTAGATTCCCAAGAACTTAAGTGAGAATACATTGGATACGAAAGTCAACAAAAACCTAACCATTAGTTACCAAATCTAGTTAAGCCAAGCAGAGTTACAGAGTCGTTCTTGCATGCATTTTTCATGTGCTTAAACAAACACATACTATATTTTAAACCAGACCGCTTTTGCAAAGGATTCAAACCAAGAATTCAATATTTAATAAACTTAGTAACCAAACAACTAGGTACATCATGCAATGCATAAAACTCAACAAGAGCAGAGTTGCTTTAATGAAAACACTTAGAGGAAAGCAAGAGATTTTAATAGTTAGATCCTATCATGCCTGATAGTGTCTCTATCAAATCAAGAAGACCTCCAAAATGAGTTCACTAGTTCTCCTCTTCTCCACGAAAGATCAAACAACCTGATACCTCTTCCATAATGCCTATTATAACTTCCATGAAATGAAAATAGATTTGAAACTTAAAAAATAGCCATGAAGTGCAGTTCAATCTGCTGGTTTAAAAAACTAGAGAGCATGCAGAGTAAAAAAAATCGAAAAACATGCAAAGTGAAACAACCCAAGAAAAATCTGTTGGCATGCCTACCAAGATGGTTTGGGCTCATAAACTAAAAGAAATTAATTCCATTAATTCCGAATCTCCTACCTAATATTCCTTGCCACCACCTACCAAGTTTGGTGAATGCCAAGTCAAAAATAACAAGCATTTTAAATTTTAGTGATATCGCCACCTATGCCTCCACCAAGCCAACTAGCCCTCGCCAAATCTGGGCAAGACTGCACATTAAAACCTTATCAAAATCATAAATGCCTTAGGAACTGTCACCAAAATGCATGTGACCACATAAGTCCCCATTCATGCCCAATAGTTTAGGATAGATTACTTGCTTAGGTTAGATCTTACGTAGATTAAAGTTTATACCTTAGAATATAACACTAACAACTAACCTCCACCATAGGCCTTAGGAAATAGGTGTAGACAATTCCACATAGGTAAATAATTCAAAATGCAATAGTTTAAAGCACTAGGTTAGATCACCATATAGCCTTGTAGTATTAGGTTCAACTTTAGTTTTAATACACTGTAACCTTTCCAACTCCCTTAGAACCAAGTTTAGGTTAGAATCAGAATTATATCTGTAACATAGCTTAGGTAGGAAATATTTTTACCTAGTTTAGGATCCTCGTAGGTTAGTCCTTTATAGGATTCTGTTCTCTCCTACACCATGAACAGCTTAAATCCCATTTATGTTAGTAATGACCTGCCATGGTCGATCTCCAAAGACCCAAACAAAACATACCACTGAAGGGAAATATTTTCACATAAAAAGAGAATTAAAGAAATTGTATCTACCAAGTTTATTCCATATGTTTCTTAATTTATGGAATTCCAATTCATCAATTGTTCACTCTTAATCAGATTTAAAACATTCCTTGATCACCGAAATTGATCCAAGGATGAGTCGTAAATAGATAAGTTTACAACTCTTAAAACCAAATTGTAATCTCACCTACAAAAAAATCTAGGAAAACTATTCCAGTTCAATCAAAAGATCTTAAGAGTAGAAAAGACTTATCCACATCAAGCATGATTTCCAAAAGTCGAAAAACATATCTTAAAAAGGAAAATCACATGCCAACACTTGAAATGCAAAGGAGAAAAATAACAATCATTAAGGGTGTTATAGGATTTAGGTATGTTATGTTGGGGGTGGGCCTCACTCGATGTATGACTTGACAGCAAAGCCGAGTCAAGGGTGCGACCGTGCCGTGATTGTGTGATCACTTATAACTTCTTCTAGGTAAGATGTTGTTTAATAATGTGTGTATTTTTAATTTTTGTGAGGTTCTGTAAGACTCAGAGAAAGAGAAAGAGAAAGAAAGTGCTTTCTATGGTTTGTTTGTCCACCGTCTCACTGGTCATGACTTCCAAAGATATAAGGCTAACCTCAATTAATGTGAGCTAATGCGATAAATCGAATGGAATGCACTTATTTTTAAACCCAAATCAAAGTGTGAAGCTTGGATGACATAATAAGATAAAGAGGAAGAGGGATGCTCTTTCACTACAATGCAGAAACTTAAAGAAATGGTTCTTTTAATTACACCAAAAGAAAGGTTTCCTTTAGAGAAAATAGAAAGAAAAGGTGGGTTACCAAAGATGAAAATGAATGTGTATGCTTTTCTTAAGGGAAAAAAACACACAACTTTTCCTAGAATGAATGAAATGCAAGGAACCTCGATGGGTCCCACCGGGCATGCCAAATTGTTTCACCTGATTCTAGATCATTTCTTTGAAGTATTGATGAAATAGATAGGGTAACAGGCGTAGGAGGAATACATGTTTTAATGTTGGTTGATGGGTTGTTGCACGAGTATGAATTCTAAATCCATAGCTGATCATGAGATCTTCCTTTTGGATAGGAGGAACTACCTTTAATGAAAAGCAAGACCACCATAAAAATTTTAAAAATATATGCAGTGAACCGCCATCAGATGCTAGATTTGAGAAGTGTGATACTTCCTATATGGCTTTTCAGTCCATTGTTTAAAAAAATTAATGTGGTAAATAAGTCAAATCCTATTATAATTTGAAATGATTTAGGTATCTCACTTAAAACACAATAAGAAATAGATATAATCTAATAGGCTAGATTAGAATTAGATCCAAAGGTCAAATGACTAGTTCTGGTCTCTATAGGTTTAACAGAGTTCTCGGTAGATCACAAGTGAATGAGGGTGAGAAGGAATTAGGTTGATAGGTCACCATCTGGGTTGTATGGGAAAATGTAGAGACCGATGTCGGTTAAGGGTGACTAACGGTGGTTGGGTGTGTAGACACCCCAATTTCACATCTATTCTAAATCAATTAATTCCCCTTCCTCATTTCCCACAAAAATACATTTGAATTAATCAAATATAACTTGATTAATTATCCATTTAAAAATCTAAAAAATAACCCAATCCTCACCACATGTCATTATTCTCCATGTTTTTCCACTATTGAATTAAAAATTCAAATTCAAATCCTCACCCACCCTTCGTGGTCCCCACTCACCTAAAATCCTCCACTTATGAATTAAAAATATAATTCAAATCTTCACCCATTCTTCATGGCCCCCACTCACCTAATCTTGCCCACATTTTCAAACCACTCACCTAATCTTGCCCACATTTTCAAACCACTCACTTAATCTTGCCCACATTTTCAAACCATGATTACTTAAATTAATCTAAGTTAATCACTCCCCTAGGCTATAAATACAACCTTACCCCTCCCCTCTAAACACATGGAGAATAAGATTTCATGCCATATCTAAGTTCTTGCATCCTTTGAGCAAAGAACATCCTTTTGCCTCGTCCTAATGCCAAAATAGCCTCATAATCCTTTTTCCCATCTAGTGCAAAGTAAGAGGATCGTTGTTGCAGGAAGATCTTGCTCCGTCTTAAAGAAAAGAACTTACATATCACAAAATCAGGGCTCAATGCAAGTTTCTAGCCCATTCTAAAATTTGCTATGGAACGCAAAGGAGGATGTACGATTATTGGTATTTTACTTCCTTATTAGTAGTGTATTTTTCATAGCCTACATTCTGGCACGCCTGAGTTACTTTCGATCTGTTACCATTAATTTCCCAATTAGTGGTTTTATCTGTTCTTTGTTTATTATTGTTCATTATTATTTCCTTTTCTGTTCCTTATGGTCTTCTTTGGTTAACCTTCACACTTTGGGTAGTGTTTTTGTTGTGTGGTGTCTTGTGGTGTATCTCGCAGAGGTTATAAAGAATAATGAAACTATGAAGCTCATCCTGTCTTTGATCTCCTTAGTGCTTGGTGTTTAGTTCCTAGTTTTGATTTTTCTATTTACTCGTCATCTGTAGAAACACATGAACTAGCCATTAGTTTATCATCTTACTGTCATGGGACAACCAATCCGGAAAATACATTTATTTATTTACTTTTGCTAAAATAACTGCTTTGTAGGAAGTTAATCATTTTTTTCTTTTATTTTAATCAATCATTTTGTGATCTAACTCTTTCTTTCTGTTTATTATTATTTTTTAACCTTGTCAAAATTTTAGCTTCTCAGGTAAAGTACAGAAGTCAGAAAATAAAAAAACCAGCTCCCGGGACATTTTTCTCACATTCAAAATTTTCATTCAGAGTGCTACCATAGCCCATCTTCCGGACGCCATAAATTTTGCTCCCGAACTCAGAATGACTTCATTTTTTTAACAGAAAGGTATCGAAAATATCTATGCAATGAAAAAATAATTTTTAGATTTAGACTTACAAAAAAAAATTGGTTTCATTTCTTCTAACACCTGTCTTTTTAACAAAAAACAACAAAATTATAGTTTTTTTTTTTAAATTATTATTTTTATTTTATTTCACGTAACAACCTCACACGTATGCTCTTTCCTCGCACTTCAAAAGTGATCTTGGAAATCAGAAACGTGAGGCCACTCAGGCTCTACACAACAATTTTTTTAATTTTTAATTTTTTGCCTTACATTTCTATTTTCCATGACAACGCTTCTAGTAACGCTTTTCACCCTCTTCTTTCATCGTTTTTATTTTTTGTGAAAATAATTATCATCGATATTTCAAAATCATGATTAATTGCAATAATTATTAACATTTAAAAAAAAACTATTCTAATTGTATCTGCGTATGCTCTTTCTTTCGTGCCTTTCTAGCGATCTGGAAAATCGAAACAATCGCAATTTTTAGTTTCTTGTTCTAACATCAGTAGGATCCTCTAACTTTGTTTTCCAACTATCATTTTAATAATTATTTTCTTTGTCATATTCTTAATATTTTTTGGTCGTTGGTTGTGTATGCTCTTTTCCTGCACCTTTGAGCGATCTCGCAAATCAAAAACAACCACGATCACTATTCTAACATTTCATTTGCAGGATAACTACTAATTTGTTTTTTTCGTAGAACCGCGTTGTTGGAATATTGTCAAAAACAAAATAAAACAAAAAATAAAATCCTACAAAAATACCACCATTCAAAGACAATTGCAAACAAAAAAAAAAACGCTGTAAAAATTATTATTTCTCTAGTGATTTATTTCAAGTTGGAAAGAACCCTGCGTTTAATCACTTTATCATTTTGTTTTTACACGTAGACGAGGTGGATTTCATCACCACCAAAGCTACACTGGTGACATGGACTTGAATACCATGCACCAATAGTATTTACATCTGCATTGCACTTTGAGACCTAGTCTCATCACAGTGTTTGGTATTTACCTCGCGCACTGCTTCTTCACTTACGGTAATGATGTCGTAGGCGCATGCAAGTCACACCTAAATAGCTGTAACAATGAAGCCTAGGCATCGTCCTGTAAATATTTGCAGAATTATAAGGACACCATACACATTCATCCCTCCATCACCTTCCACCTTTTCACAAAACTTGTTCTAGACATGGTGATTCACTCAAACAGGCAAGTAAGAATTGGTGAGTCTCCTCCAAAGGCTCTAAGGGTTCCCCCGTAAAAATTTTGTCCCCGTGCATGCAATTAGGTATATTAAGACTAGGTATATCGAGGATGCATCTTCTTGGAGTAATAAGAGCCTACATCCACCATTTCACAACATACTTGTATGATTGCATGAAACAATGATCATTCCTGAAGAAGTTACCTCATAAGCCAAAACAATTGAATCCACATGATTTCTTGCTATTTGAAAACAAAATAGTTTAGCATTGTTTTATCATAAAACTTGGCTGATATCAATGTGTTCATTGTAAAAGTTCAAACCCTAGTTGTGTTCCACAAAAATCTGTTCTCGACCAATTTAATACTAAGTGAAAACATCTAAATAATCCAACCACACAGACCAAAACATCACACCAATTTCATTAGCTTGCTTCAGTTAACAATATATCTGTCATAGCTTATCTTCAGCTATATCCAACTAATATTGAGTGACTAGCATTCACTCCCCATATCGTCAATCATCAATCGTCAAAACATCCTTCATAGCTTGTTTCCAGCTATATCAAACTAATATTGGGTGACTTGTTTGAGTTCACTCATTATTCTGTCCACCATCATGTTTATCCAAATCACAGCCAACACAAATCCTTTCATAACTCATTTTGAGTTATATCACAACCATATCACGATTAACCTATTTGGGTTACTCTCCACGTCAACAATTCAGAGCTTGTTTAAGCCAAATCTAAACCATTTTCATTATAGCTTATTTAAGTTATCACATATTTCTCCCGAGTAGCTTTTTTTTAAGCTTTCTCCTTATAGCCTTACTTGTTAAAACTCGATTGAGCCAAAACAAAGATCACAATCAATAGGTTGATTTCTTCATCACACCTTTCTTCATTCTCCCTCTCTTTCAAACATGATGAATTCACGAAAAACATCACACAATGAGCTATTAGAACAAATTAATAAGATGACAACACAACTCTCTCATATGGCTACCCAAATCAGTGAGCGATCACCCAAAAGCTGATCATACAACCTCATGAAGAAATCAGTTCACGTAAAGTCCAACATCAGTTTACCCCCCTTGGAGAAAGTCTCTCTAGTGTTTTTCATCAACTAAAAGAGGCTAAACTGATAAGATATCCAATTACAAAACCCTTTGTCAAAGGGGAAGCTAAGCCATGTTGGTACAAACCTAACACATACTGTGACTTTCATCGCATTGATGGTCATCACATAGATAAATGTGTGATTTAAGAATTACGTCCAAGACTTAATTGACGATGACGTCATCTCAAACTTGATGACAATGCTCTTGCAACCAACGACACATCCAATACCACAACTTTCCATGAAGAGCTGACTACTGTCGAAACTCCTATATATACTAAAATTCCACAAGATCATGATGACAACAGTCAAGACTCTCTAATTCCAAACCAATCCATATCTTCTTCAAATTTCCTTCCATTAGTTCAAACATACATTGAACCTGTTTTGGACAACAACATTCTTCCAACATCTACTGAGCACTTGAACTTATTTCAAGACTCTCTTTCAACCCAAACATACATTGAACCTGTTTTGGAAAACAACATTCTTCCAACATCTACTGAGCACTTGAACTTATTTCAAGACACTCTTTCAACCCAAACATACATTGAACCTATTTTGGACAGCAACATTCTTCCCACATCTACTGAGCACTTGAACTTATTTCAAGACTCTCTTTCAGCCCAAACATATATTGAACCTGTTTTGGGTGACAACATTCTTCCAACATCTAACGAGACCTTGATCTCATTTCAAGACTCCCTTTCAAACCTTGATATTATTGTAGACACTACAGACGAGGTTCCATCAACAGGTACCATTAAGTTTGATTCTATTCTTCCAATATTGGCTCTTATGCCTAACATCTCTAGCCTTTTTGTCAAAACACAACCACATCAAGTTTGGACACTTGCGACAATGCAACCCGTCGTGTCCATCATGCTTTCAACTATCGATCTTGTAGGCATCTCATCACTAATTAGTCTCACCTGTCAAGACTTCTACGTGCATCCATTCTACGAGGTACTTATACCTAGGAATATCTTTACACAACCTTTTCCATCTTTAATTGTGAATCTATCCTCAAAACAATCAATTAATGGACAAATAGAAGTAAAAAACTAAATAACACAAACCATCATTATCAACACACATGGAAGCTATTGGCTTAACCAAATATATCCCACTTTTTGGGCTTACCGCACATCTTATGACACACCTATTGGAGCCACTCCTTCTACTTTATTTATGGTTGGGAATTTATTTTACATGTCAAGGTTGAATTTTCATCCTTCATAATATCCTTCAAAGATGTAATCAATAAATATTATTATCAACAGTCACACCTTAATGAACTCGAGCTTCTTGATGAAAAATGACTTAATTCCTTAGATCATCTTTAAGTATATCAAAATAGGCTATGGCATAGCTACCATAAAAACTTCAAACCTAGAAAATTTAAGGTCAATCATTTCATTCTCAAAGAAAATCGAAAGAACACACCCAAAGAACGAGACAAATAAGACAAATTTGAGCCCAACAAAATCATAGATAGTTTTGGGTTTGGAGCCTATAAATTGGCCACTGAAGATGGTCAAGATCTTGATGAACCAATGAATGCAGTTCATTTAAAGAAATTTTATCCTTGAGATGTTCACTATTTTAGGATACAATGTGTACATTGTTCCTTTTGTCTTGCTTATTTATGAATAATTTAAATTTATTCATTTCCATTGGCAGATATTTTCTTTATCAAAATCACATCTTCATATTTATCATCATGAGACAAGTGCTAGTATAAATCCTATTAAGTTTGTGAGTGTCATACTTCTCCCATTTTCTATCTCTTTCATCTATGGTCATACCTAGAAGCTTACTGATGGTAATATATTCCCTTCAAATACATTCTCTCTTTCACAACAAAGCTCTAAACTTCATTACCCGATTCGTTTGGTCGTCCATCTCGGTCTTCGGTGTTCAACCTCGTGTCTTACTAGTCGTGCGGGCTGAGATTGGGGGCAGACATTTCTTCCCAAATACAAAGCACTATTGTAAAAAAACCATCAATTTAATAACTTATGAATAATTCATTGTCGCATCTTTCATCCTTCATCGTATTTGGTGTTGAGCCCACACTTCTTCTGTAGTGTGGTGAGACTGGGAATGGAGGAAGGTGCCCTTACTCGCCTATGACTTGTCTTCATGATAAACCCTTGCCTCTTATAAGTGGCATGGGGCAAAGCGTAGAGGTTCATTCTCATAAAAACATAAAAACATTACAAAATATTCAAAAAACAAAACAAAACAAAAAAAAGACAAAAAGGGAATTCACTCGCCTATATTTTCCTTCGGTGATGAGCCATTGCTTCTCCCTAGTAACATAGGGTAAGGCATTGGGAGTCATTTCAAAATACAAAATCTTATAGTGCTTAGAAATTATAGAATCCCCAAACATGTAATTTAGATGCCTAAGTAAAGAGAGAACTATCCCTTAACCTCATATCTTACTAATCAAGAGGCCACATAACTATGTAAGTCTAGCATGTGACTCATAAAGTGAAATCTATTTTTGAAACTCGGTTCAAGATCACATGAAGAATGGAGTCACAATTTCCCAAAGGGATTATTGTTAGCATTTGTCTCTATATTCATTATCTACCTCTCTGCGTCCTTCTTGATTCTCGGTGATGAGCCCACACATCTTACTAGTTGTGTGGAGTATAGAATGGAGATGGAATTATTTTCATCATATCATCACCACCATATCTTGCCAATGGAAAATAATTTGTGTTATTCTCGAGCATAAGTTACAACACGGAACATGGTACATATGGATAATATCCATGTTTATCACCTCTAAAAATAAGTCTGCACTCTGGTCTATAAATTGCCAATCACAATGTAAAAATCTAAAAACATTTGAAAATCGTCAAAAATTCAAAAACATTTGAAAATCGTCAAAAATCTAAAAACAATGTAAAAATCTAAAAATCCAAAAACATTTGAAAATTGTCAAAAACCCAAAAACATTAGAAACAATCGTCCAAAATCCAACAAAAAAATTAGAACTCGTCAAAAATCTAAAAACATTAGAAACACTCATCAAAAATCCAAAAACATTAGAAAGAATCATCAAAAATCTAAAAACATTTGAAAATCATCAAAATCTAAAAACATTATAAAATCTAGATATATATATATATATAAATCCACAAAATCGTAAAAAAATAAAATAAAAAATCTAAAATAACTAACACAATTTAACCTTTGAACTATTATCCCCAAAGACTGATCCAATCACCTTATGACTACCAAATTCCAACCACTTCTCCTCGTGTGAATCCTCGCTTAGGGCAAATCCAGCTCTCATTGTTTCCTTGTTTGAGGACAATGACCCAATACTTTACTATGTCCTCGTACCCCTACTTGGGGCACATCTAATCAATCCTCACATGTGAACACATTAGGGACATGTTTGTTGTTCTTGTGTTGCATTATTAGTTGTAAATTATTAATTGTTTTCTTGCATCTTGATATATTACAGGGGGCATCTTGATTTTATGTATCCTGGTGTTCTCTCTACTATTCTTATGTTATCTGATTGCATGTCATACTAGGGCATCATAATTTCTTGATGGCCTCTATCTATGCTTTCTTCCATTTGTATATCGTATCGGGGCTTCAAACCTTTTGATGGCCCATGTCTATGCTATCATGCATATTACAATAGTCATCATGATCTTTTATATTAGGATGCATCCTCGTTATGTGCTATATTAAAATTAAGATGCTTTTGTCACGTGAGTATCTTCCCGCATGATTAACATCTTACTTTTTACCCCATCCATTCACCCATACTAATGCATTCTCCAGTTTGGGAATCCTACTTGACGATCTTTCTCAAGTAGCATTCACTATCCAAAGAGCTCCTTCTCCCCACCATGATCACCATGTATTTGATCCATTCATCCTCACTCCTCATTTATACTCCTACACCACTTATACCCATATTACCCTTCTCACCATTCTTGTCCCCTCTCACCCATTGGTATTATTTCCTTTAACCCTTTTGCTTCTGCTTGAAAATCTTACTTAATAACCCCTTCTATATGGAATCCTCGGGAGGTTTACCCTCTCCGAAGATCTTCCCACCGTAGAAGCTTCTTCACCACCTGCCTCTCATCAAACAACCATCACCACCAAACACATCTTCCCACTCCGCCTCTTCTACTTCTCATTCTCGCATCATTACTCTCACCACGTGGGAATCCCAATTAAGGATTCCCTCACACTCTCCACCCTCCATTACATATATTCCTTCATCCATTCATATTACACTCCTTTGTTTCCTTTTATTTTTCTCACCTCATCCCATATCATATACCACTCAAGCATACCTCACTCACTCTTTCTCTCATCCTTCCCCACATCCGTCTTAAGCTTGGTCATCCTACTTACATGCTTTCGTAGTATGACAAAATTCACTTGAGGGTTCCCTTTCGCCATTTTTTCATACCCTATTCCCACCAACTCTAACATCATCCTTCTTCCTCACTTGGTGATCTTACTTAATCATTCCAAACAGCATGGCAATCTTACTTAAGACTTCCACTTAAGGTTGATTTACCCTATGGCCTTCACACATCCCATCATATTTCCCCATCTTATTTCTCCCACCTCTCATCGTGATCATCTTCTTCAACCTACCATTCCACCCCGTCCCCAATATCATCTTGTTTTTCTTTGCATATCATCCTCAAGCCGGTTGGGTGATCCTATGAAACCTCTCCAACAAAAGATGACGATCTTACTTAAGATATTCTCTTAAGCATGACATGTCATCTTACACTCGCCCATCACTCTACAATCTCACCATCCATCTTTCCTCTTCATTCCCCATCATCACATATTTTTACCACCACTATCACCCTCCTCTGCTTGGCAATCTTACTTAACCACTCACCCAACATGGCGATCTAACTTAAGAGTCCCTCTTAAGGATGATCTGCTCTCCTTACATTTCCCCATCACTACACAGCCTTCACCCTTCATTTTTTCTTGGCATTCCCCATTATCACATCCTTTCACCTCCTTTTCGATTCTCACAAACACCACTTCTCGCTTGACCATTTGTCATCTCTAGTTTTGCTCACATGGCAATCTTACTTAACCACTTCACATGACAATCTTATGTCGTGGTCCTTCCTACACTTAACTTGTCATCGTAAACTTCTCCCCGCCTCATTCTTTGTTCACTTTGTTGATCGCTTCTTCCACTTGGTATCTCCTCCTACCCACTTTTTCCTCCTACTATTATCCTTTCTCTACATATCCTCTTACACCATACATCTAATCTCTTCCACCTACAATCACATTCCTTTCCCCCATTTTCCCTTTCTTGATCCATCATCCTTCATACTGCTTTTTCCCTTATTTTCATGTCTTGGTTCTTCATCCTCACCTTGTTCATCCTCATCACCCACATCCTCTCCTCGCTTTCACTTAGTCCCAACTCATCCCTCTCATCTTCTTCACTCTTTCCGCTTTATATTCTCAAATTCCCCACATTTCTACCCACACACACATTCTCCATTATTGTTAACACTCCTATATCATTCTTTCATCATCATCTTCTCTTCCCGAGCTAATAATTGTCAATGGTTTTCCCTAAAATCATCAATCCTCATTCCGCATGACCTCATTCACTCCCTTGGACCTTCTAGATTTTCCCTTCATTCCTTCTCTCCTCTCATCCCACCACTCATTGTCAAAGGGTTTTCCCTAACTTCCCTTTGTTGGCACAAGCATACCCTTTCCAATCCTCATTAGCTTTCTCCTTTTCTTCATTTTTCTCTCACCCTTCCCCACCACTCATTGTAAAAAGGGATTTCCTAACATCCTTTCATTGGCATTGCCTCTTCTATCCCCATTCTCTTTTCTCTCTCCTATTATTTTCCCTCACTCCCACCCTTTCTTGTCACTTTTTACCCATCTCTCCATCTCCTCTTTGCCATCTTTAATATCTTTCTTGTCTTCATCATACATCCTTTTCCTATTTTCTCATCATCCTAGTATCCTCATTTCATGTATTTACACATCTTTTCCAATCGATGTCATTCCTCCCCTCTTTCTTCTTTGAACATTCCTTATACCATTCCCTTTCCACTTATTACCCCCTTTATGTATTCCCTTCCTTCTACATCATTTTCTTTGTTATCCTCTTCTCTCTCCCACCCCTCGTCTTATTTCCCTTCCCCTGTATCATCTTCTTCCCCTTTTTCCATCACATTTCCTCCTTACTTCCCCATCGATAACCTGGTTGTTCAGCGTTGTCCTATCTTTTTTATCATACCACCCTCCACATGCATCTCCATACAGTTTGTTCCATATTCTTTGCCTTGGTCTTCCTTGCAATGACACGATTCCTTCAATCTTCTCCTTGTATTCATTCTATCTTCCTTTCCTCTCCCCTAATTTTCACGTTTCTTCTGACCACTTCTCCTTTTCTCTACCACCCCTACCTTTTCGTTCATTCTGTATCTATTTCTCTTCCTTTCTCTCCTCTTTTTCACACTTTCCTCGCCCCTCATAGTTTCTTTTTTTTTCTCCGTTTCTACTTCTTATTTCATCCTCTTTCCATTTTTTTCCATTTCACCACCTACTCCCACCTTGTTTTCTCCTTATTTATTCTTTCTTGTTTCCTACTTTTCTCACTCTCATTTTTTTTCACTTCCACGCATCCCTCTTTACTATCTCTGTTGCTTCCTTCATTTTGCACATCTCTCTATTTCATCCCTTCACCCTCTACTCTGTCATTTTCCTATTTTTGCCTTGTTTGTCCTTCATCATTCCCTTCTTTCCCTATCATCCCTCTCTCTTATTTCTACCTTTTTCATTCCATTTTCCCCCTCCCCTATCTCCCTTACTCTTCTCGTAATCAACCCCAATCCTATTCATTCCCTTTTCTCTTTCCCACACACCATCATACCTAGCATTCAAGGTCGATTGAATCCTTTCTCCATTTGCGTCGGCGGTCATTCCAGTCTATTCCACTCCATTATCATCCTCTTCTCCACGAATCCATTTCCCTTCTTTTCGAGAGTTCTGTCATATATTCCATTCTCGTCAGTCCTCTCGAGGGGGCATCACCACATCTATCCATAATCACATCTTCTCATGACATTTTTGTCTTGGAGGATACTATGACATCCGTCACTCACCACTTTCTATTCTCCCTAACAAACATTCGCTCTACCTTTTAAAAAGTAGATTGAATTCTTCCCCCATACCGTCTACTTTCTTTGAAAGGACACTACTTTCATAATACCCTTCCAAAGAGGGGAAAATGTAGACACCCCAATTTCACATCTATTCTACATCAATTAATTCCCCTTCCTCATTTCCCATAAAAATACATTTCAAATTAATCAAATATAACTTGATTAATTATCCATATCAAAATCTAAAAAATAACCCAATCCTCACCACATGTCATTATTCTCCATGTTTTTCCACTATTGAATTAAAAATTCAAATTCAAATCCTCACCCACCCTTCGTGGTCCCCACTCACCTAAAATCATCTACTTATGAATTAAAAATATAATTCAAATCCTCACCCATTCTTCGTGGTCCCCACTCACCTAATCTTGTCCACATTTTTAAACCACTCACTTAATCTTGCCCACATTTTAAAACCACTCACTTAATATTGCCCACATTTTCAAACCATGATTACTTAAATTAATCTAAGTTAATTAGTCCCCGTGCTATAAATACAACCTTACCCTCCCCTCTAAACACATGAAAAATAAGATTTCATGCCATATCTAAGTTCTTGCATCCTTTGAGCAAAGAACATCCTTTGCCTCGTCCTAATGCCAAAATAGCCTCATAATCCTTTTTCCCATCTAGTGCAAAGTAAAAGGATTGTTGTTGCAGGAAGATCTTGCTCCATCTTGAAGAAAAGCACCCACATATCACAAAATTAGGCTCAATCCAAGTTTCTAGCCCATTCTCGAGGTTTGCTACAGAACGCCAAGGAGGTACGATTATTGGTATTTTACTTCCTTATTATTAGTGTATTTTCATAGCCTACATGGTGAATAAGCGGTGCCGACATCTTTGTGGAAAATGGGAATGCCATAGAATAAGATTTAGGTCTCATGCTTTATGATTGCAAAAATACTTTGGTTATTTGGGATGAGGTATTGTGTGATTTAGGTAGGATTTGCAAGATTTTAATGGGTATATGGAGGGGTGAGTATTGGAGGAGGTCAATGGGTGGCTAGGTAAATAATAAATGATGAAATAAAATGAACCAGAGAAGTATAACATTTACTTACTTAGATTCTAGTCCTGATTTTTGTAAGTGAGGTATGGAGGTGCTTATGAGAGGTTTGAAGGTCAGGTGGGGTGATAACTAATCAAGGAAAGCTTCTGCGCATGGGTTGCATGTACACTCCTCTTTGTTGGGATGGTTGTGGCAGAAAAGATGCTTGATCTCATTCCTTGCATGCGTGTTCTCACTAAAATTTGATCTTAGAAGATGTGATAACTCTCTCTGAATGTGCTAATGGTCACCAACCTTTCCAATATTTTTTCAACCTTCTCGCCAACCTTGAGAATAAGGCCGTTTTGGGTTTAAAAGGGTAACCGACAATGGTTTTGTCTTAATCGGTGATGGTTAGGGGTAACCGGCGTCAGGTAAAGTGGGATTTCCTAGGTTTACTAAACTAGGGAGATCCTCTTGATTTCCTTGGATCTCATGTCATTCACCCACAGATTAGAATGGAAGATTCTTGTAAGCAAGTGGGAATGTGGTTAGAGAGAATGTAGGAATTGATTTTTAGGGTTTGGGTAAGTCTTAGTTAGTTATGACAACTTACTAAGAATAGGTCTTAGGGTGAGTTGGCTTAGTGAGGTGTCTAAGTGAGGTGTAAGTGTGGGCATTATCTAAATTAAGATATTTAAATAATAAATATGGTGAGGATAATGAATTAATTTAATTAAATAAATTAAATTAATATTAATGGGAGTGAAGGGGCCATGGATAGGTGAATTTGATGAAGGGTGCTTGTTTGTCGAGGACCAAAGGGGATTGTGACCTAATTTTAGTGTCTACACTTGGTGTTGACTCCGATTTACACTGGGATGGTGGTCTATTTTGTTGATATGGGGGTCCGGCTTGATGGTGAGTTTGGGGTTAATATGGCTTAGAACTCGAGCTGTTGTATTTTTATTATTATTAGCTCTTTTCTTAGGTTTTATAATTTTTTCATAACTTCCCAAGCTCCTTTGAGGTGTTAGATGATTAAGTGGATGCTTCACTAAAATTTGACTCTGGGGTGGGTATAGTAGCTAATGTGGGTGTTTGGGCCGGTACGTTGGTTTCCTAACTCGAGGTATAGAGGCATGGATGGCCTAGGAGAAAGTTTTCTAGCCTGAATCAAATGATTCTCAGCTCCTATGGAAAGGCTATAGGATGCAGGTAAGGTTGTGCCCCCCATTGATTGAATCATCAAAGAAATATCGAATTTAAAGCCCTAAGAAATTATAAGAAGGAACCTTCATTAGTGGGATTTACTACTATTGGCATCCTATCCTGTGTCCGTTGGAATCTCGAGGTTGAAATCCATCGAGTTGTTTGTTCAAATCTCTCTTGATTGTTGTCATCTACTCTAGTAAGGATAGGTTATCTCCCTTTTCTCCAAACTGGTTATGAAGAGCTATGCACAACCGGTCCCAATTTTGAATAGAGTATGCTTCAAGGCTCTGAACCATTATAAAGCTTTACCTTTGAGTGAAGAGGATAAAAACTTGACTATAATATCCATCTCATTGATCTCATCGATTTTACAAACATTTGCAATGTCTTGAATGTCGTAATCGGGACAAGTTTGGTTCTCTCTAGTGAAATATGAGATGATCTTCAATGCTACCACCGGATTGGGTTTGTGTATTTAGATCAAGTGGGTTACTATCAGTGAAGTTGATGTAAGGATTTAGTTATTGTGTGCCATCCTAATCGGACTAAGTACCCTTCTTGATTGAAAGAACAACCTACTAGGAGGAGGTGTTAATAAGGCTCTATTTAGAGGAGATGGAGACCTTTGGGCTCTTCTTCTTTTCTTCTTTCTAGAGACAAGTGTATGTGTACAAACTATCCTTCCTCTCTTATTCTAGACCTTGTTTGTATCCTTCTCATGAACTTGGGAAACTTGGACTACTAGAACTAGTGGATTCTGTCCCTTTTGGAGTCACCAGATGTGTAGTTTTTAAGAGCTTCTTAAAAGCTAGAATCACAACAAGTGCACATCAACCTTACTGTAATAAATATGGAGACTTCTTGTCCCACCGGGCGTGCCAAAACTATTAGTGCAAAATCACAGCACCCCCAAATGAATCGTCAGATCTTCTTTTCTAAGGTAGAGTCATTTGGTGTGATCCACATAACATTGAGTTTTCTCCAAAGTGTGGGACTTAGAAAATGAGAAAACTCTCTAGGTTAAAGGCTGGTTCCTATTCCTCTGTTTAAGTGCATGCATGAAAACTTGCAGAGGGCCTATTCCTAAACCTAATCTAAGTTTTACCAAGGAGACAGGGGTAAAAGGAATGCATGAAATCAAACTAAGCTATAAGGTGATGCACCAAAGGAATGATGAACATTTTTTTACTAATAGACACAAACCAATAAAATGCATACAATAACCAAGCACAGATAACTATTTATAATGAAAGACTAGATGAAAGCAAAAGAGACAAGAAAGGATCTAAAATTGATCGTGTTTAGTTACTCTGCAGATTGATACAAAGACATTACAAAGTGGCCAAAAGGTAGAAACATATTACAATCTAGTGGAAGGTCTGAAAACTCCATGAGTTCCTTTGCCAGAAGAAAAGGGGCCTCAAAGAAAATAGAAGAATGTCTAACCCTTACAATGAGTCCCAACCTAGTACTTATAGACTCAATCAGTAAGAAGAAAGAGAGAGTGAAATTGTAACATTCCCATTTTAAGACATTAGAAACAAGGGATTTTTTTAAATAATGTTCCTGATCTAAATTCATAATTTAGATCACACATTCTTTATCAACCATTCATATAACAGATAACCATATGCAGCTGTAATGACTTGGTGTACTACTGATCTATTCATTTCATGACTCAATAAACTACCGATCTATTCATGTTAAACATCAAGTATTGAATACTTTTCTGTATACTACGTATACTTGGTTGTTCTTACCCTGTTCAAGGTATTGAGTGATCTATCTAAGGATCCTATCTGAATATTTGTTACCAATATTCATCGACATCACGAGCCTTAGACTAGGTGACATAGGACAATGTAACCAACAACTTGCGATACTTTGGCCAAAGATTTCTAACATACTGTTTGTATTACTATTCCTTGACGGCATACTCATCAATCCAAAATACGTCCTTCACCCCACTCTATTGTTATCTAGAATGTCCTTTACTAACTTCCGTCAGTCCACTTGCCCAAGGTTTAACCCTAGTTCGAGTTAACAACATATGTTATGATAAGGGGAGGCTCCCAAAACTTAGGGTAAGTTGGCATACTGGGTTGACCTAAGTCAACCTTGTGTGCCAAGGTCCGAGTTTTAGAGGGATACTCCATATCTTAACCATGCTACAATCTAGATCTAGAGATAAGCTAAGATGAATTCCAATGTGTGTAGATCTAGATGATCAATGAAGAAGGGTATTACCACATGTCGACTGCATCATTGTATCCTCGAGAAGATCCTAATCTTCTTGAAGGTACAACCCTGCAGTTGGTGTGTGCCAACATCCTATAGAATGGCCTCATCGAGATGTACATACCCAAGGAATTTATTAATTGTTTAATTAATTTGGATTATTTAAACAGATTTCAGCCACCTGCCTAATCCCTAATCCAACATTCCATAAGTTCTTTTCTAAATTGATTCATTTAGCCCTTTAAGAACTTTGTTATATTCATTGCCACTTTTACTTTTTGAATACATAGTTAAATTATCAGTTAAGCATAACTGCATAGTGTTATAATATTTCATATGTAAAAAGTACATTAACTTTTTAGAAAGTTCAGCGCCAGAAGATATCCAAAATAAATTAGACTTCATAACAAATGAAGTCTGATAAATTGAAGTCATGTTATCAAATCTATATGATTTATGAACAGTTATGAAAGATGAAGAGTCTTTCATTATATGTATAGCGTTAGGGTTTATTCTACCCTTGATCACTTTTTTTTATAATGTATGTTCATCCTACTTTGCATTACTATGATTTATAGTTTATATAACGAAAATCACATTCTACAACTTTACAAGTTGTATCATAAGTAGGGAGATTGAACTTAATCCCTTGATCCAATCTTGTTAAAATTTAACCATTTAACATATAAATAATATGAATATTGACAACAAGATGGAACCCATCTTTTTCATACAAATGAAAAATAATTTACACTACCAATATTGGTAATCTCCCACCTTTCAATTTATCTTTATAACCATTACATTTACAAAACTTATGCATTTAGGTAAACTACATAACAACTATATTAATTATAAAAGAATACTACTTTTCTTTTCCAATACAGTCTCAAGAACAAATCAGAGTTCATCACAAGAAATAGACTTAAATCAGCCAATGTATCATGTAAGTTTTGCCTTCTTTATCACTTACGAAGTCCATCTGCAAAAATTGCTAACACGGGTCAGTTCAATGAACTGAGCATGATAAGCACTAAGCCTTAAAAATAAGTGCATTCCAATAATTGTTCCATTAAAACAACTCTACTTTAATGAGACAATTATTACATCAAATAATCAATATATTAAAAGCAACGAAAAAGAAGTACACTATAAACAATTAATTTTACTTCCATGAAAAGGAAGAATATTATCTACCATTTCAACCCTACAAATAGAGTCTAATTGATCCCATCAATTATCCTTAGACAAACAACATATTATAACATCTCATTGTTCCCAATCTACCATAAAAGAAATCAACATTTATCTTTGCTTCAAGCAAAAGAACAATTTAGAGCATGGTTCATATTAAGATGACTCATCTATCTCCTAAACACAAGAAGAAGAAGAACCATTACAATTCATGCCTAAACACAACACATCCAAGAACATGTAATGATTCAAAATGTGATTCAACTATTTCTCCCAAAAGACTATTACCTTAAAAATTTTAACAATTAAGATATTCATCCGAGCAAAATTTCATTTAATCCAAGAAGAATAGAGGATCAATTGGTTTTACCTGTAAGTTTTAAATCTACTTTATAATATAGAAGTTAAAATTTTAGAGATTTGAAACAACATTCAAATATCAAGGAAAACTCATACAGGTTACTCTCTACTCTACATCATCCAAAGATAATTCTGAAAAAGATAGAGTGTCGAGACAACTCACTCATCTCAAACCAACAAGTAAGGCCCTACAAAAATAGTCTGCCAACAAACTGACATTTACAGTTCAATAAAAACAAATAATAAAACCTCTTCCAACATCATTTCTACAAATGATTGTGCAAAGGAAGACCAAACAACTCATACTGGTATCCCAAGGTCAGGTTTCATTTTTGCATTACAAAAGAATAACCAATTCTTGGTTCAACAAATTATAATACAAAAACTATTAGAACAAATTCAAGTAATCCCTCCATAACAATAGATACGGTACTAAATTACTAAGTTCTTCTCATAAAAGAAACTCAGAGTCTATTCTAAGAGGTCTAAGATACAAGTTTCCTCGACCGAGAAAAATACTACTCCCAATTCAATACCATCAACGTCTCAAGAAAGAAGAAATAGTTCTTAAACTGAATTAACAATTTTGTTCATCAAACAATAATGTTTTTCCATCGATATCTTGGAGAGTTTTCCCCACAATAACCCAATTATTCTCCCAATTTTACCTTGAGAAAAACTCGACAAAAAGAGTTGTAATTTTTTTAAAATATTTATAACACATAGAACACAACTCCAAAGTTCCAGAACAAAGTCGACACAAGTCCTAACAAAGTTAAGATCTACACAAAATGAATGCAAATGAAAATACAACTTCCATCAACAAATCTGAAATTCCTCTACATAAAACCTGTATAGAGCCATAAAAGGCATCATCAAGGCCCTAATTTTTTTTTCAAAATACAAACATGGGTTCAACACAACAAGTGACTCCTACATGAGTTCAAATCAAATGCGAAGTCTAAAAACTAACTCAATAGAACTAAGGTTTCCCACAAATTTCAGAGTCCACATAAATAATAAAACATGAGTGCCGTGTACATTACAACCTTGCATTAACAGTAAAAATGATCACTAGAGAAATACACAGACTCTAATCCATTTATGGACTTCAACAACAGTCTAAGTCATTACAAGTATAAAAATCATGATCCTTAAGAACAAAATTTCTCTAACAATAGTTTAGGAAATGTGAGTAATAAATTACGTGTATAGGATCAAATAAAAACTTCTAACAATAGTTCGGAGCTACCTAGGTCTCCAAACTCCAGTTCAGAACAACAAAAGCTCTTGCACAGTTTTATAAGAAAACATGAAGTCCAAATACTAGCTCAAGTAGGACTAGGAATTCCCATAGAGTACAGAGTCCACACAAGTAACAAATATGAGTGCTTTGTAGTTACCAATCTACAATAACTATTTCAAATTTCAAAAGAATGTAAAACACAGTTGCAGATCCCAATATTTTCTCTCAATGAAACTCAAGTTTCAAATCTAAAACGAGCTTAGATACAAGCTGCATTAATACACAAGTTCAGCTCAAGCTCACGATCAACAAACACAAATTCTAACAAGTTTAGATAGAACCCAAAGATCTCCAAACTCTGAACCACATTTAAATAGCAACGAATATTTATCTAAATAGATTACTTCAATTTCCCATTCTAAATGAAAAAGCCAAGTTACAGAGATACGTTTATGCATGCATTCTTATTTTTAAGAATTGTACATGGTAAGTTTCTAAACAGAACTCTATTTACCATGAAATTCAAAACCAATAACAAAATTTAATAAACCCCACAAGTTAATAACCAAACAAAATAAGGAATCCAAGAATCTCATAGAGCATAATCATTTTAATGAAACATTTATAAGAGAGTAAAAGATCTTAAAGTTTAGAGCCTATCATGCCTGATAGCGCTTCTTCGCCAAGTCGAAGAGAACCTCCAGCCGAGCTCAAAACTTCTCTTTTTCTCCACGAAAAATCAAATAACCATGTTCTTTTTCCACCATGCCTCCTATATATTCCACTGAACTGAAACTAGGTTTAAAACCTCAAAAATATCCATCAAGTGTAGTTCTATCTGCTGGTTTGAAAACCAGTGAGCATGCAGAATGAAAATTGCAAAACATGCAAAGTGAAACAACCACATACCAAACCATTTGCATGCCTTCCAAGGTAGTTTGAGCACGAAGACCAAAAACAATTAATTCCCTTAACTCCTATTTTCCCACCTATCCTCCTTTGCCACCACCTCTCATGTTTAGTTATTGCCAAATCAAATCTAACAAAGAATTCCATTTTAGTGGAGCCTCCACCTAAGCCTCCACCAAATTCACTAACCCCTACCAAAGCTGGCAGTACCTCAAGAAATTAAAACCTTATCAACATTTTTAATGCCTTGGAACCATCGCTACCATGTATGTGACCACCTAATTCCCCATTCAAACCCATTAGTTTAGGGTAGATTATATTGTTTAGGTTAGACCTTAGGTAATTTGTAGTATATATATATATACCTTAGGTTATAACCCAAACAAAAATTACCACAATAGGTCTTAGCACATAGCCTAAGGTAGTTTCCACTTAGGTTAGATTAATTTTTCATTACTATAGTTTTAGGCATTAGGTTAGATCATAATATAACCTGGTAGTATTAGGTTAGGATGCCAATCAACCAAATCAAAGAAGAATAGGAAGATTTAGGTTAGAATAGGAATTCATTACGTAACATAGTTTAGGTAGTAATTATTTTTACCTATCTTAGAATTCCGTAGGATAGTTCTTCTTAGGATTATGGATCTTTCCTATGCCGTGAACAACTACGGTTAGTTTGTGTCAACATTTTCTTGGTACAATCGAACTGAAAAGATCCAAGCATGACATACCATTGAATAGAACACGTTCATACAACAATCAAAGAACTAGTATCCATCAAAGTTCAGTCATATGTCTATCAATTCCTGGAATGTTGATTTACCATTCATCCTATAGAGAATATTTTTAAAACATTCCTTAGATCACTAAAATTGATCCAAGGATGAGTCAGATTAGTAGAAAGTTTACAATTCTTAAACCAGATTGTAACCCACCTACAAGAAATGAAAAATGGATTTAAGGAAGCCATTCCAATTTAGTCAAAGGATCTTAAGAATAGAAGATGATTTATCCATATCAAGCATGATCTCCAAAATTCAAAAGAACACATCTTTATAAGGAAAATCACATGTCAACACTTGAAATGTAAAGGAGGAAAATAACAACTGTCCAGGGTGTTACAAAAATGGGAAAATAAGGTTGAACCTCAACCACTACTATTAATGCCTCCTTGTTATCCCGCAAAGTTCACGAGGGAAATTTTGTAGGTAAGCATACTAGATTTTGTTCTGGTTCCTTGTCAAGGTCCCTCGGTGTTCGGAATGGCATAAAATCCCTTTTCGAAAAATCTAGTTTTTCGAACTTAGTCATTTTGGTCCTTTTGGATTGGGCACAAATTTTGTTCATGTAACACAAACATTATTTGCACCCCCTTCTATTCCTTTGCGCACCTTTGCGGTGTTAACACACAATAGTTTTGTGCCTCCCCATGATGCACCTTTCTTGCATGCGCCAAGGCGCATGCGCCAACCTGTCAACAACAAAAATGTTGCGCCCTTAAGCGGTGTGCCAAAGTGCTCAAAATCCCATGTTGATAGTCCTGAATTTGCGCTAAAGGCACAGATAGTTTCTTCTTGATGAGATGCATAACCGTGCCAAAGGGTGAAAATATTTTCATGTCGACATACTTTTTGTGCGCCCTTTGAAAAGTTGGTGGCGCATTTATTGCACCTTTTGCTATATATAGGTGCATCCGCCCTATCATTTTCACGATTGAAAAACACGTGAAAATTTATTCCTCTACACCTGTCAACACTGCTATCATCATCGTGTCACGTTTGTGGACCCCACTTTGTTTCTCTCATTCTATATATTCTAGGTAAGTGGTCTTTTCTTTTCTTATTTTTTTTGTTTTGGTTTGGTTGTTTGTGGGATTATGATAAAATGAATCAAGATACCATAAACCCCTCCACCCGTTTTGTATTTTCCCTCATAAGCCATTTTTACCCTCATAGATCTGCTGGCAGCCTGAGGGCTTTGTCTCAAAAACGAACCCAACAGACCTCTTTACTATGTTCCCCTCACTGTCAAATCATGTCGATAAGGCCTAAAAATCACAAACCTATCCAAGAAGAGAGAAAATGTAAATTTGTTACATTTCCACCCATGATTTTCCTTTGGCGCAAATGCCATTCCTGTTACATAAAACACAGTCACGCCAAGAGGGCGCACTATCCCTGATTGCAGCACGCATCCTTCCTGTGCCATACAAAACTCAAAAAATCCTTACACATGCGGCAAGCGTAATCCCATCTACAAAAAAAAGGTGCCATGCAAGCTATTCTTGTGCTGTGCCCAAGGCCCCTTGACGCACTTAAAGTCAGTGATACACCCCTTAATGCTGCACCCTTGGCACACCAAAATTCCCTGCAACATGTCCCATATCTATGCCATTGGCGCATCCTGCTCCCATGCAACACCAAACTTATTTGCGCCCAGTTTTGAACCTTATATAATGGCACAGCACAAATTTGTCTACAACAACATTGATGTTATGTGTAAATTTCTTGCGCCCGCACCCTTTGGCGTTGTTTTCTTCCTTGCAACACTCCAAATCAGTGCACCATACTTTTGATGCTATAGCCTGCAATATTCCTGCGTCCTGTGCCTAGAAGATTTTAAATTGCTAACTCCTCATTCTGTAAAGCTTTGATGGAAGATCTGATAGCTAACATGGCTCTTCTATGTTGGACTTCACTCCTTCTTGTAGATCAGCAACTGAACTCAGATTCACATATGTCAACATCAAGCAAAAGGCCAACCAAGTCAAAGGGTAAGGACAAACTCACGGAGGAAGAGATGAAATACAAATATCAAAGGGTCAAAATACTCGAGTCCCAAGAATAATGTGACTTAGACATCAGAGATTCCAAACTTTGCCATATAGACATGGAAGATTTTTGGGCTAGAACCAGAAGGGTCACAGGAAGTCCTTGGATGGAAAAACTGGTGGGCAGTGGTCTACATTTCACTGGGAATCCCCGTTAGTGTAGTAAATAATGAGTTCATGATGGTGGTGGCCCGCTGCTATAACAAAGACATAAGGTGTGTCGAGAACGAAAAGGGCGAGGTCATAATCAACCTCACTGCCCAACACTTCGAGATCATGCTAGGCATTCCCCACCACTGGCATTTTGTGGCTATAAGCCAAGAAGACTGCATCAAGGCATGGGAGGAAAATGAAGACAAATGCATGCAGTTAATGAATGAAGTGTATTTGAAAAATAAGAAGGTAATAACCAGATGGCCACAGGTTATTCACCGCAGTGACTTCTCTGAGGAACTGAGCGATACCATTACATTCCTAAGTAGGGTATTTGGGCTTTCTGATGCCCATTACTTCCACAAATGGATGCTTAGGTATCTGGAAACAATGAATAAGAACATGCCTGATCAGCATTTTGAGTGGGCAGAGATCATCAGCAGCACCATCTCTGAGCAGCTCCAACAACTCACCACAACGGGGAGGTTCTACATGAACTTCTACAGTACGCTACACCTTCGAGAGAGACTATCTAAAGATCGAGCCGATGCGGGGTGTGGCCCCAGGTAAAAATATACGAATACTACCCAAAATTGAAGTTGGAGAATAGCATCCCACAGTTCACCAAGATCAATGATGCCTTCTTCTATGGCATCATCTCAGTATATTGAGGCCCAATATGACTCACAAATGGATAACCAAGAGCATATTCATGAAACCAAGAAGTGGGGGGCATTATTTATGCAATTCACCACTTTCACATATCTTAGAGTAGCTAACTTCTTGGGAGAGCCCACAAAGTTACCTAGCTATGCAAGCCCTAAGTTCATCATGTTGGAGCTGTCCAGACAACTCATAACATATCACGAGAAGTGCCTGAAAAGGAAGAAGGGTGGAACTCCTTTCCCCCTCACAGTGGGTAGGTACACCTGCACTTCTCACACCAAGGCCTCGGGAAATGTTCCGGCTGAAATGAAATGGTTAATCTAAAGCACAATTTCTGGCAAGGCCAACCTTTGATCCATGAAATTACCTCCCAAGGGTAAAAATTGATCAGATATAGGTTCCATAGATCAAGGACATCTACATTGACTTGTATCACGAGGTCGAACTTAGAAGAAAGGACCACTCCCACCTGGCCCTAGTAGAAATTATTCAATATGGCGTGGCCATTGTTCCAAAAGCTTTCCAAACAACCGATCAAGAAGTTGATCAGGTATATCTAGATATGGATGGGGACAATCGTAGTCTTTGCTTTTTGAGATTGATAGAAAAAGGTGCCTCAGATGATTGAGGAGAGGGTTAAGGGCACATTGCAGTGCATAGAGCATTGGTGCAGAATGAACGGCCTCATCTACCTTGGAGTAGATTTCACCACGTCCCCTTTGGGCAATGCACCTACTAGGCCAAAGCATTTGCCAAAGGGAAAAGGTAAAGATAAAGAGGGAGAATCAAGCTCCACTCAAGAAGAAGCTCCTGAGAGCCCTCCTCCCACCGCACAGGAATAGGTTGTAACCCTGGTACCTCTAGAGAAAGAAGCGGTAGAGAGTGTTCCAACAGGCACATCCACTCAGGATGTTGCCACTGCTACAACTGTTGAGTTTCCTTCCATCCCTTCTCCCTCTCCTCCTTCCCCTCCTCATGTGACTCAAGTGACCATTCCTTTGGTTGTATCCTCTCCCCCATCTTCTATTGTTCCCCCTTCCTCTTCCTCCATTTTCTCTTCCCTCATGGAGCTGTCCCCCACCATT
This sequence comes from Taxus wallichiana var. yunnanensis, assembly GCA_018340775.1. Classification (NCBI taxonomy): domain Eukaryota; kingdom Viridiplantae; phylum Streptophyta; class Pinopsida; order Cupressales; family Taxaceae; genus Taxus; species Taxus wallichiana. The sequence goes on from CM031240.1 coordinate 49,796,764, forward strand.
TCTTCTCTCATCTCTCAGCTCCCTTCCACTCCCACGACTACCTCCCCTACAGTGTCTCCTCCTCCCGTGAGCACTTTCTTGGCCTCTCTCTCGATGCCGCCACCAAGTGTCTCGACCCATTTCCCCTCATCCACTACAGCTGCTCCCTCTTCCACCTCTGGTCCCACTCCCTTAAGTCTAGCATGGATCTCCTAGACCTGAGTCAACATAAGAGGAAAGTCCCCATTGCACTCTATGGACTTAGTTGTCATCCCAAAAAAGGGGCTAAGAAAAAAAGCCTATAACCCACTTCTCTCGAGTGCATTGGGAGAAAGAGTAACAAAGATTGCGTATCCCAACCCCACAAATGATAAAGAGGATTTGTCCCCACAGATTATACGGTGATGCGTAGATCACAATGGGAATGTTATCCAAGAGCCTTCAAGAGAGGCCCTATCTGTGGTGGATGCCCTTTGCAAGAAACTTCAAGAAGTAAAGGAAGAGAAGAGACTACTAAAAGAGTAGAATAAAATCTTCTCCATGCCCTACGTGAGAAATGGGCAAAGTACCTCCTACAACTACCATTGAAACTCCTAAGGCCTTTAGTTAGGATAAGATAAATGAATATGCCAAGATTGACAAACAAGGCATGGCGGATCCACCCTGGAGAGACCAGATCCTCAAAGACAGTGAGGAAGTAATCATCAAGTTCACCGAGCTATATCAGAACATTAATCAGGTGAACAAGGAACTCTAGGCGATCACAGGACCTATCTCTAAAGAGTTGGACCATGCTAGGTTGCAACATGAGACATTCCAAAAGATTCTTGATCGCTCAATCGATGATGATTTAGTTAAATTTGGTGTCTTCGATCACCCCAGAGTACCCAAAAAAATCCTTGCTGCTTTGGACTACTACGGGTCGATCAGATGGAATTTGTCCTGGAGAAGATAGATAAGGTCAAGGAGGAAGCCCTGGATGCAATGCATCAAATGGAGCAAATTGTCCTAAGGATGTCTCTGGGCTTGCTCACTCTATCATTCACCTTGAGGAAGGTAGATGAAACCATCCGGATCTTCAAAGAGATCGTCTCGCAAGGGTTAGGGCCAAAAGCTACTTTTGACGCTGAATCCATCAATAACCTTCTGGCCTAGCCATGATTTTGTGGGGTACCTGATGGAGGCAGGTAATGAATACTTTAAGCTCCCGAAAAACTTAGAGATGAACGGGAGACTTGTGAAGTCATCGGCGATCATACCAAGCATCCTACCCAGGATCAACTTTAGCTAATGGTTAGCAAATTCATGGAGTACCGGGCTCAATTCCACATTGCCTCTCTTGAGCAGAAGAAGGATACTCTCTTCCAAACCTGCGAGACGACTATGAATAGCCTTCCTCCTCTTGGCTTTTCTTTTGTAATATCTAAAAGTATGTTGGCACAAATGATGACATCATCCATGTTGCACCATGGGATGTTGTCATCCACCAAGTTGTCCCAAAAGTCAATAGTTGACTTTTAGATATTTTGTAATTTTTGTAATTAGTTGTTGGTTTCTTTTTGCCTTCTCTCTTCTCCTCCTATATATACTGGAATATTTTTTGTATTCAAAGGTGGACACTTTTTAGATAAAAAATAGAAGTGAGAAGAAAAGGATTTGTACTTTTTGTAACAGAAGAAACATTAATACAAATATTAAGACTTTGTGCTGAATATGTGTGTTATGGGCATCTGATCTTTCTTATGTCAGATCTGTGCATTTATTCTATTGGATCTATCTCTACTTTCTTGTCATTTGTTCATTAGTATTGCTTTGTTTGTTTATGCAAGTAGGTTTGGCTCCATTTATTACCAATCCCAAAACATAAACCCTCTGACCTTTCTGCTTTGGAATTCATTTCTTTTCTCCCTTCAAACCCATTCTTTCCTTGTCTTTCTCTCCATTCCTTTCTTTTCACAGTTGGAAGCACCTCTACTGGGATGAGATCCCAAACCCCCGAAGGTAGAATTTTGTGAGACTTGTAGATTCCTGCTAGTAGAATAGTAATAAACCAGTTTTGCTTTGCTGTCTCAAAGAGGGGCTATGCCCCACACACTGTTGGCTCATCTATCCATAGATCTCGCCCTCCCGATGATTTTCGGACCAACAATTTTTGGTAACTCCACTTTGGGATCGAACCTGGAATCTCTGTGAACATTTTGTCAATTAAAGGACACTAATGGCTTGTAAAGTTGCTAAAGTAACTAAGAAGATTGATAAAACTACAAGAAATCACTACCTATTTGCAGATCATAACTTTTTGCTTAAAATCCAAATTTTTTGTAAAAGTGATCCAAACTAAAAATTTCTTTAGAGACCCATAGATCTCGGGCAGCTTAGAGATCTTTAGTTCGCTGATTTTTACAAAATCCCGTATATTTCCATAGATCTGAGATTCTGGCGCTTTCAAGAATTTCAAAACCCTTCCAAAAAGTCAAATCTAAGATCCGAGAGTTAGCTTACTAAGTTGACCTTCATTTTATCCTCGCTAATCTTTTTCATTAAACTGCATCAGTTTTCAAAAGGGGGATAAAATTAGATATTTAGAAAAGGTACACACTGCTGATTTTTGTCAGAAAAATCAGAAAATCAGCAAGTACAACAAAAGAGTTTTTAAATCTGCTCCAAAATATTGCAGATCTGAGAGATACACTGGCGGGTGAACCATTTACTCATAGTAGGAGAGCTCGTGGAGAAGTTGATCCTACTTTCGATCTACTTCAAAGGAATAACTTCAGTATTACACTGACACAATTCTCATTGCTAAGTTCAAATGACAGGTCATCCGTAAATGTCTCACCTCCATAAAGGAATCATTTTCACAGAAACATCCTCATCTCTTTGCGTGCTTTGCTGCTCATTGGAACCGTGCTTCTAGCTTCATCCCTTTTCTAGATTTTCAAATGGTAGTACCATGGGGAAATGCTATGGGCCCTCTTGCTTTGCCACATCTTGTTCACGTGCTCCCTCATGGGAACCGAAATAATTTCCCAAATTTGATGGAAGCGGAAACCAAAGTACGGATTCACATATATCCACTTTCATCATGTCATGTAGCATCTTGGATGTGACTCATGAAGATGTGTCAGTTCACCTCTTTCTAGAGACCTTGCAAGGACCCGCAGCGGAATGGTTTCAGCATTTTCCAGCCGGATCTATCACTAGTTGGGCCACATTACGAACTGCATTTGAAGAAAGGTATAAGCCTTCAGAGGACGCATTCACGTTACTGTCAAAGATCACTCACCTGAAGAAGGAAGTCAATGAAACCATGCGTGATTTCATCACTCATTAACCATGTACCACTGCTTATGTCACGCAATGCCAAAAATCAGAAGTGTTTCTTTGTGAACACCATGATCTCGAAAGTAATTTTTACTCTTGCATGAACAAGTCACTACTCTGGTTCTCGTCCTGCTGCTGCCATTTTAATTGAAGATAACTTACTCATATCTAGCAAATTAAAATAAGAACCGCCTTCAAGCTAAAGCTTCAATTCCTTATCCCTTTACTTCTTCAGATCCGGCATTCCAAAAGATGGTGAATGAATTACTTGCATTAAAGAAGTAGCTAGCTCAAGCTTCCCCGAGTTCTTTGTCTTTGGGATATCCAGTGAAGAAATTTCACTTCCAACAACATCCCACAAAGGCGCGTTTACCTACAACTACTCCACGGTTGGCGCTCGAGGCCTCTCTCAGTCAATGCTCTAGCCGAAATCGAAGAAGAGGAGAAAAATTATGAAGAACCTTCATCTCAAGGTGCTCAAGGTGAAGATGACCAAGATGTCGGTGAACCGACTGGCGACTCTACTATCGGGTATATGGAATTTGATGAGGAGGAATCTGATGAAGAAGAGGGTACCCAAGGATATGCAAGCGGGCAGTCATATGTTGTTTTCACCCACTCGCAAGGAAAAGAAGCAGAAGTTGCTGCCAGGATACAAAAAGAGAAGGTTGTGTCAAACACGCCTCTAACCATTGCTAAAAGAGGTAATCCTCTTCCTACTCAACCTCTTATTAAGCCTTTTATGAAGAAATATTTTCCTTCCATCTCTCCTCCGAATCAACCTCTTCTTATTCCCACAAAGACCAGTAACCCTACCCCACCATCATGAAATGAAGGCCTCATTCCCTCATCAACGCAACCTTTGGTCGCATTCAACATAATCGATCATGCTAAAAAGACCAAGATCCAAATTTCAAGCCGAGTATCTTTAGTCAAACCACGAGCAGACTTATAAGGTTAACCGAATATATTCAAAGCCAAGCTGTCATAACTTCTCGGGCCTCCCTAAAAGGAATTCTTTCTACTCCTCCTGCATCTCACATAAATTTTGCCTCGACTTCTACGTCAGGCAAAATAGAACCTTTCTATCTCTCCCTCCTAATCAATGGTCACAAGCTAAGCAACTGCATAATTGATTCGGGGCTTCAATAATGTCATGCCGGTAAAATTTGCCCATGCTCTAGGCCTCACCCTTACTAAGCCTTTTGGTAGATGTTACTCCTTGGAAACCAAATAGGTTCGTTGATTGGTCAAATCAAAGACGCATAGTTCACGTTTGCGGCATTCCCAGAGAAAAGAGTAAAGATGACCATCCTCATTGCCGATATTCCAGCAGCATATGGAATTCTACTAGGAAGGAGCTTTTGCAGTGAAGTTGGTGGAGAGATTCATATGGACTGGTCTAAGGCTAGAATCCCCATCAAGGGTGTAATGTAGACATTGGAGCCTGAATCACAAAAGAAGTACTTGGTCACCAACTACGATGACCCCAAAGCCCAAATTCTCTTCAAATCATCGGGGATGGGAAATTATTTCTTATCTACAGAGTCTAATAAAATGAACATTCTCATCCAAGAAGAGGATCTTAACAAGATATGGACGTTGCAGTTTGATGGCAGCTTATGCAACTAGCGGATGCGGTGCTGGAGCTGTGTTAATTTCCCTGGAGGAAGAGATTTTTCCTCTCTTTCAAGTTGCAGTTTTTCAACATGAATAATACTGCTGAGTATGAATCTTTGCTACTTGGCATGCAAGCCGCAAAAGAAAGGGGAATCAAGAACCTAAAAGTACAAGGTGATGCAGAGCTAGTCGTAAATCAAGTGAAAAGGATATACCAAGTAAAAAATGAAAGGCTCAGGCATTACCACAACACGGTATGGGACAACATTGAGGAATTTGATGCCTTTTCAATAAAATCCATTCTCGAGAGCTTAGAACGACATGGCTGATTCATTAGCCGTCTCAACATCCCTCATGCTCCCCCACCCAGGGTTGAAAATAGACACATATACCATTGAGGTAGTTTTCCACCCAAGCGTGCCGAGATAATTCTCAAGACCTTTGGCGGTATTCAATGACAACAATCAACTTATTACCTTCCTAAAAGGTAGAAAATTTCAATGAGCTTCATTTTGAAGGATCTACTTCTACATGCCATGAATCTATTACTGATCAAGATGATGAATCAAAAGGAAGTGATGGCATATGTCAGCCAAAGGAAATAAAATTTCAAAAGGTTTGGTATCACTAGAATTTTTGTTCGATATACATGATCACTTTATCAGGAAGATAAGGCAAGATAATCCTAACTCCTCTCTCTGAATGAGCTAGTCAATCTAGGTTCTACGGAGTGTTCGCAGTTTGTGAACATCGGAAAATGTTGCACACCTAAAGAAAAGTGGAAGTTTGTCAAATTGCTGAAGAAATATATGGATGTGTTGGCATGGTCCTATGCTGATCTAAAGTATTTCAAGCCAACGGACGTCCAACATAACATCTGTTGAAGGAAGATGTCAAACCCTTTCACCAGAAATAGATGCACTATAATCCCAAGATCTCAGGTACCATCCAAGCTAAAACAAAGAAGATGTTGGATGCAAGGATCATTTTCCTATCCATCATAGTACTGGTCACAAAAATTGTTCGAGATGCAAGAAAATGGTGAGATACGCATATGCATAGATTTTCGCAACTTGAATCAAGCATCCTTGAAGGACAACTACCCACTTCCCATAATGGATCAGGTTCTACAAGCAATAGGATCAGAAATGTTGTCCATGCTTGATGGTTTTGGGCTATAATTAGATTGAAGTCTCACCTAAAGACCAATTCAAAACAACATTCACTACCCCCTGGGGCACATTTTCCTATAGTAGAATGCCTTTTGGTTTGACCAACACTGGTGCCACCTTTCAGCAGTAATGGACTTTGCGTTCAAAGGTATGATGGGAAAGGTTATTGTAGTCTATTTAGATGACTTAACTATGTTCTCTAAACAATGAAGTGATCATTATGATCATTTGGAACAAGTATTGATTAGATGCCGAGAGCACGGGATCTCCCTGAATCTGAAAAAGTCTATTTTTGGGGTCATAGAAGGAAAGTTGTTGGGACACGTTGTTAGCAAAGAAGGGACAAAAATAGATGCCAAAAGGGTTAGGGCTATTCAGAGCCTTACTTTACCCACAAGCAAGATCGGCGTTCACTCTTTCTTCAGAAAATTAAAATTTCTCGGCGCTTCTTCTCGACTTTGCTGAAAAGACTTGCCACATATCAAACATGATGAAAGGGTCACCAACTTTCCGGTGGAGTGAAGAAGGAAAGACATCATTCGAGGATATAAAAGCCTCTATCACTCACGCACCAGTCCTGATATGTCTGATTTCTCCAAGGATTTTATCATGTATAGCTATGCATCTAAGCATATTGTATCGGCCATCTTAATGCAAAAGAATTCTGAAAATGTTGAATCTCCAATCATGTTCATGAGCTCTCCCCTCAAGCCTCACGAATTGAAGATGTCTCAGTTGGAAAAACATGTCTTCGCCATTGTCAAAGCAGTCAAGAACTTCAGGTATTATATTCTAAACTCTCATATAGTAGTGCTGGTCCCTGACACGGTAGTCAAGTCAATCTTAACTCAATAGGAGTTAGGGAGTTTGTGGGGAATTGGATTGCAAAGGTCCAGGAGTATGATCTAGATATAAAACCAACCAAGCTGGTAAGAGGCAAGGGCCTATGCCAGCTTATGGCTGAAAACAAAGATTTAGAAAACCTTGAAGAAAAGGATGATTACATTAATGGGACACAAGGCCAGTTGGAGAAAGCTGATTCTCTGCCCATGGTTCTATTTGTTGCAACTAGCGATGAGTGGTATTCTAATATCACCTTCTTTCTCACTTATGGTGAGTGCCCAGCTCATCTAACCTCAAAGGAGAAGCATACTATAAAGCTCAGATCAGCCAGATATGTCATCTAGGATGACGGTTTATACAAACGTGGAATTGATGGCATCTTCTTGTGATGTGTTGACAAGCCACAACAGGTAAAGTTACTCAAAAATTTCATGATTCAGCCTACGGTGGTCATTTTTCCTCTTAGTGATAGCACACAAGATCATCCAAACCAGTACTATTGGCCAACACTATTTTAGAGGATATAGCCACCTCGGTAGCAAAATGTGAGCTCACGCAAGGTTTGTTGGCAAACCAAAATTAGTACTTTTTCCCCTCAAGCTGGTTGTTATTGACAAACCATTCGGGAAGTGGGGAATATAGTTTATTAGAGCACTCCATCCCCAATCGAGTGCCGAACATAGTTATGTCCTAACAATAACAAATTACTTCACCAATGGGTGGAGGCCATACTGTAAAGAATGCCACTTCTTAAGTTATTTGTAACTTCATCAAGGAAAATATCATCGTGAGATTTGGCATTCCACACAAAATCGTTGCTGATAATGGTTCAAACTTCTCCTCATGGCAAGCGATTGGTTTTTTCTACTGATACAGAATAACTTTGGCTCATGCCTCAGATTATTACCCCCAGGGAAATGGACAGGCCAAATCTAGTAATAAAAACTTAGTGACCATCATACGGAAGCTAGTTGATGAGAATCAGCGGTTGTGGCACAAGTCATTGTATGATACTTTATGGGCAGACCGCATTACTCCAAAGAGGTCTCTCGGTATGTCACCTTTTCAGGTATTATATGGAATTGATGCCGAGCTTCCCATTTCTGTAGAACTTCCTGCTCTGCGCTTGGCATGAGCAATCGAAGATGAAACTTTCCAAAATTCTCTTGAAAAGAGGATCATGTATCTAGCAGAGCTTGAAGAAAAGAGAGTAAGAGTGGTCGAAAGGATCACCGAACATCAGAATCAAGTCAAGAGGTTGTTCGATAAAAAGGCCAAGCAGAGGGATTTCTAGGTGGGAGATCTCGTCCTTCTATGGGACAAGCGAAGAGAGCCAAAAGGCATGCACGGAAAATTTGATTCTCTATGGAGGGGACCTTTCAAGATCAAGTGGCTCAACGGAGAGTATAGCTTCTATCTCTCATATCTGGATGGAACCGAGCTCCCACTTCCCTATAGTAGGCAACATCTCAAAATATTCAGGAAGTAGAGCTTGCTCTCTTCTTTGTATAGTTTTCTTTGGTTGTGTGTTTGTTTTTTTCGTGTGTTTGCTTTCTGTTTGTTGTGTGTTCCCTGTTTTCCCTTTTGGTCACCCTTGTTTTTGACTCTGTAACCCAATGGATAGGCACATGTTGATCTAGGATTCTCTACCCTTAAGCTTCACTTAAAGATAGTCCCTAGAAAGAGCCAGCTATTATCCTACAAAATTGACAAGGGCAATTTTGTAGGTAACCATACCAGATTTTGTTTTGGTTCCTTGTCAAGGTCCCTCGGCGTTCAGAATGGCATAAAATCCCTTTCCAGAAAATCTGGTTTTTCAAACTTAGTCATTTTGGTCCTTTTGGGCTGGGTGCAGATTTTGTTCATGCAACACAAACATTATTTGTGCCCCCTTCTATTCCTTTGGCGCACCCTTTGGAGTGTTAACACAACAGTTGTTGCACCTCCCATGATGTGCCTTTCTTGCATGTGCCAAGGTGCATGTGCCAACCTGTCAACAACAAAATGTTGCACCCTTAAGCGGTGCACCAAAGTGCTCAAAATCCCATGTTGACAGTCCTAAATTTGTGCCAAAGGCGTAGATAGTTTCTTGCTGACAGACGCATAACCGCGCCAAAGGGCACAAATATTTTCATGTCGACATACTTTTGGTGCCCTTTGAAAAATTTGGTGGCACATTTATTGCACCTTTTGCTATATATAGGTGCATCCACCTGTCATTTTCATGATTGAAAAACACGTGAAAATTTATTCCTCTGCACCTGTCAGCGCTCCTCTGTCATCCTCGTGTCGCATTCATGGACCCCACTTTGTTTCTCTCATTCTATATATTCGGGTAAGTGGTCCTTGCTTTTCTTATGTTTTTGTTTTGGTTTGGTTGTTTATGGGATTATAATAAAATGAATCTGAAGAAACCATAAACCCCTCCAGCCCATTTTGCATTTTCCCTCCCAAGCTAGTTTTACCCTCCTTTCAGATCTACTAGCCTGGAGGGCTTTGTCTCAGAAATGAACCCAAAACCTCTTTGCTTTGTTCCCCTCACTATCAAATCATGTCGATAAGGCCTAAAAATCACAAACCTGTCCAAGAAGAGAGAAAATGTAAAGTTGTTACATTTCCACCCATGGTTTTCCTTTGCACAAATGCCATTCCTGTTACATAAAACACAGTCACACCAAGAGGGTGCACTGTCCCTGATTGCAGCATGCATCCTTCCTACACCATAAAAAAAAGAAAATCCTACACATGCGGCTGCGTAATCCACCTACAAAAATAAAAAGGTGTCATGCAAGCTATTCTCGCACCGCGCAAAGGCCCCTTAACGCACTTAAATTCAACGATGCACCCCTTAATGTTGTGCCCTTGGTGCACCAAAATTCCTTGCAACATGTCCCATATCTACGCCATTGGCACATCCTACGCCTTGTAAAATTATTTGCACCCAGTTGTGAACCTTATATAATGGCACTGGAGCAAATTTTTCTACAACAACATTAATGTTATCTATAAATTTCCTGCGCCCTGTGCCCTTTGGCATTGTTTTCTTCCTTGCAAAACTCCAGATCAGTGCACCATACTTGTGACCCCGTAGGCTGTAATATTCCTACGCCTTGTGCCCAAAAGCTTTTAAATTGCTAACTCCTCATTTTGTAAAGCTTTGATGGAAGATCTAATAGCTAACATGGCTCTTCTACGTTGGACTTTGCTCCTTCTTGCAGATCAGCAACTGAACTTAGATTCACATATGTCAACATCAAGCAAAAAGCCAACCAAGTAAAAGGGTAAGGCCAAACTCATGGAGGAAGAGATGAAATAAAAATATCAAAGGGTCAGAATGCCTGAGTCCCAGGTAGAATGTGACTTAGACATCAGAGATTCCAAACTTGGCCATATAGACATGGAAGATTTTTGGGCTAGAACCAAAAGGGTCACAGCAGCAGTCCTTAGATGGAAAAATTGGTGGGCAAAGGATAGTCTGCATTTTGCTTTGAGGAATCCCCATTAGTGCGTAGTAAATAATGAGTTCATGATGGTGGTGGCCCACTGCTATAACAAAGACACAAGGTGTGTCGAGAATGAAAAGGGTGAGGTCATAATCAACCTCACTACCCAACACTTCAAGATCATGCTAGGCATTCCCACCACCGGCATTTTGTGGCTATAAGCCAAGAAGACTGCATCAAGGCATGGGAGGAAAATGAAGACAAATGCATGCAGTTAATGAACGAAGTGTATTTGAAAAATAAGAAGGTAATAACTAGATGGCCATAGGTTATTCACCGCAGCGACTTCTCTGAGGAACTGAGTGATACCATTACATTCCTAAGTAGGGTATTTGGGCTTTCTGATGCCCATTACTTCCACAAATGGATGCTCAGGTATCTGGAAACAATGAATAAGAACGTGCCTGATCAACATTTTGAGTGGGCAGAGATCATCAACAAGCACCATCTCTGAGCAGCTCCAACAACTCACCACAACGGGGAGGTTCTACATGAACTCCTACGTAGTCTACACTGCAGCCTCAGAGAGAGACTATCCAAGTCTTAAGCCGATGTGGGGTGTGGCCCTAGGTAAAAATATATGAATACTACCCTAGAATTGAAGCTGGAGAACAACATCCCACAGTTCACCAAGATCAATGATGCCTTCTTCTACGACATCATCTGCCTATTGAGGCCCAATATGACTCACGGTCGGATGACCAAGAGCATAGTCATGGCAACCGAGAAGTGGGGGGTTATTTACGTAATTCCCCACTTTCACCTATCTCAGAGCAGCTAACTTCTTGGGAGAGCCCACCAAATTACCAAGGTATGTAGGCCCTAAGTTGATCCTATTGGAGCTGTCCAGATAGCTCATAACATATCACAAGAAGTTCCTGAAAAGGAAGAAGGGTGGAACTCCTTTCCCCCTCATAGTGGGTAGGTACACCTACACTTCTCACACCAAGGCCTGGGAAATGTTCACAGAGCTGGAACTGCTTAATCTAAAGCACAATTTCCCAGCAAGGCCAACCTTTGATCCATGAAATTACCTCCCAAAGGCAAAAATCGATCCGATCCATGTTCCAAAGATCGAGGACATCTACATCAACTTTGTATCATGAGGTCCAACTCGAAGAGAGGACCACTCTCACCTGGTCCTAACAGAAATTATTCAATATGGCGTGGCCATTGTTCCAAAAGCTTTCCAAACAACTGATCAAGAAGTTGATCAGGTATATCTAGATACGGATGGGGACAACTAGCCATTTGCCAAGATTGATAGAACAAAGGTGCCTTAGATGATTGAGGAGAGGGTTAAGGGCACATTTCAGTGCACAGAGCATTGGTATAGAATGAACGACCTCATCTACCTTGGAGTAGATTTCACCACATCCTCTTTGGGCAATGCAACTACCAGGATGAAGCATTTTCCGAAGGGAAAGGTAAAGATAAAGAGGGAGAATCGAGCTCTGCTCAAGAATAAGTTCTTGAGAGTCCTCCTCCCGCCGAATAAGGAACAGGTTGTAACCCTAGTACCTCTGGAGAAAGAAGCGGCAAAGAGTGTTCCAACAGGCACATCCACTCAAGATGTTGCCACTACTACAACTATTGAGTTTCCTTCCATCCCTTCTCCCTCTCCTCCTTCCCCTCCTCATGTGACTCAAGTGACCATTCCTTTGGTTGTATCCTCTCCCCCATCTTCTACTGTTCCCCTTCCTCCATTTTCTCTTCCCTCGCGGAGCTGTCCCCCACCATTTCTTCTCTCATCTCTCAGCTCCCTTCCACTCCCATGACTACCTCCCCTGTAGTGTCTCCTCCTCCCGTGAGCACTTTCTTGGCCTCTCTCTCATTCCGCCACCAAGTGTCTCGACCCATTTCCCCTCATCCACTACAGCTACTCCCTCTTCCACCTCTGGTCCCACTCCCTTAAGTCCAGCATGGATCTCCCAGCACCTGAGTCAACATAAGAGGAAAGTCCCCATTGCACCTATGGACTTCTCCGTCATCCCAACAAAAGGGGCTAAGAAGAAAAATCTATAACCCACTTCTCTCAGAGTGCATCGGGAGAAAGAGTAATGGAGATTGCGTATCCCGATCCCACAAAAGGATAAAAAGGATCTATCCCTATAGATTATATAGTGATGTAGGTCATAATGGGAATGTCATTCGAGAGCCTTCAAGGAGAGGCCCTATCTATGGTGGATGCCCTTTGCAAGAAACTTCAAGAAGCAAAGGAAGAGAAGAGGCTACTAAAAGAGTAGAATAAACATCTTCTCCACGCCCTGCAGAAAATGGGCAGTGCACCTCCTACAACTGCCACTAAAACTCCTGAGGCCCTTAGCCAGGATAAGATAAACGAATACGCCAAGATTGGTGAACAAGGCATGGCAGTATCCTCCTGGAGAGACCAGATCCTCAAAGACAACGAGGAAGTAATCATCAAGTTCACCGAGCTATATCAGAACATTGATTGGGCGAACAAGGAACTCCAGGTGATCGCAAGACCTATCTCCGAAGAGTTGGACCATGCTAGGTTACAACATGAGACATTCCAGAAGATGCTTGACTACTCAATCAATTATTTAGTTAAATCCAGTGTCTTTGATCACCCCTAGAGTACCCAAAAAATCCTTCGCTTTTGGACTACTAGGTCAATCGATGGAATTTGTCCTAGAGAAGATAGACAAGGTCAAGGAGGAAGCCCTAGATGCAATGCATCAAATGGAGAAAATTGTCCTAAGGATGTCTCTGGCTTTCTCACTCCATCATTCACCTTGAGGAAGGCAGATGAAACCATCCGGATCTTCAAAGAGATCATCTCACAAGGGTTAGGGCCGGAAGCTACTTTTGACACTGAATCCATCAATAACCTTCTGGCCTGTGTGATTTTGTGGGGTACCTGATGGAGGTAGGTAATGAATACTTCAAGCTCCTCGAAAAAATCAAAGATGAATGGGAGACTTGTGAAGTCATCGGTGATCATACCAAGGGTCCTACCCAGGATCAACTTCAGCCGATGGTCAGCAAATTCATGGAGTACCGGGCTCAATTCCACATTGTCTCTCCTGAGCAGAAGCAAGATACTCCCTTCCAGCTTGCGAGAGGAAGACGAAATAGCCTTCCTCCTCTTGGATTTTCTTATCTAATATCTAAAATTATGTTGGCACAAATGATGACATCATCCATGTTGCACCATGGGATGTTGTCATCCACCAAGTTATCCCAAAAGTCAACAGTTGACTTTTAGATATTTTGTAATTTTTGTAATTAGTTGTTGGTTTCTTTTTGCCTTCTCTCTTCTCCTCCTTCTATATATACTGGAATATTTGTTGTATTCAAAGGTGGACACTTTTTAGATAAAAAATAGAAGTGAGAAGAAAAGGCTTTGTACTTTTGTAACAGAAGAAACATTAATACAAATAGTAAGACTTTGTCTTTGAATATGTGTGTTATGGGCATCTGATATTTCTTATGTCAGATCTGTGTGTTTATTCTGTTGGATCTATCTCTACTTTCTTGTCATTTGTTCATCAATATTGCTTTGTTTGTTTATGCAAGTAGGTTTGGCTCCATTTATTACCAATCCCAAAACATAAACCCTCTGACCTTTCTGCTTTGGAATTCATTTCTTTTCTCCCTTCGAACCCATTCTTTCCTCATCTTTCTCTCCATTCCTTTCTTTTCACAGTTGGAAGCACCTCTACTGGGATGAGATCCCAAACCCCCAAAGGTAAAATTTTGTGAGACTTGCATAGATTCCTACTGGTAGAATAGTAATAAACTAGTTTTGCTTTGTTGTCTTAAAGAGGGGCTATGCCCCGCTACACCTGTTGGTTCATCTATCCATAGATCTGCCCTCCCAACATATTTTCGGACCAACACTCCTAAAAAAGTTTCCCCATATCTACCTTGGCTATATCAATCTCTGGTTTGGCACCTTGAAGGAAGAGGAAACGGAAGAACATATCAAATATGATCTAATTGTTGAGGCGATAGATCGGTATTAATGGCCTCAAGATGTTTTCTCCATTTTTCTTTACCTAACTTCCCCAAACTTAAAGTTTTAGATCTCCATGGCGTGGGTGAAGCTGGGATATTTCCATGGTTTCATATTTGTAATATTTCAAGCCCTGAGTCGAAAGATATGCCCCTTCAAAGTTTGTATCAGGTCCGTACAAAAGGGTGGGAAAACCAGTTTAAAAAATGGGCCCCCTTTTGACCTTTGGGACACATGGAGGGCTAGCGCTTGTCTGAAGGTGGCCTCTATATTTTGCTCTTGGAATAACACAGGTCGACACGTGTCTTCCTCCACAAGCTCGATCAATTTATTTATTTCTCAACTAAGCTCTTTGCTTGGTGGGGTCATATTCCTTGACCGGGGACACGTGGCGTCTGGTGCTTGTTTGAAAACCCTCTCTCAATTTGATCCTTGAATTAGCACCATTCGGACACTTGGCACTCTCTGTCGGTCTGCCACCATGCATTGACTATTCAACTTGACTCTTTCCCCTTTTTGAGACTAGACGCGTGGAGGATCTATGCTTGCTGAAACTCCCAATCAAAATTTTTCCCCTTGAGGAGTGTTGAGTTGACACTTGGAAGCCTCCACAGGTCTTTGGAATTTTCAACGACCTCTCCCTTCCTTTTCGTGCCCGGGGCTACATGGCGAACTGGCGTGAGTTTGAGTCTCTTCTTTTGACTCCCATCTTGGATTTGCATCGAGCTGACACCTGGCTTCTTCCTGCCTAGATGAAGACTTTTCAGCGGCTGCACAAATTTTGGGGCTCTAGATGCGTGGAATCCTAGCACTCATTTGAACTTCCTTTCTTGGATTCAACTTTGGAGAAGTGTCATTCCAGACACGTGGCTCTCTTTGCTGCCTTCTCCATACTTAGCTAATTTTTGACTCGTTCTGAATTGTTTTGAGCCCAAAGACTTCGGATCTTTGTAGTTTCTTATTTTTCTTTCCCCGACCTCTACTGTGATACTACTTCATCTCCTTTGACCTGCTTTACTCTATTTTTAGCCCACCGCAACCCGTAGAATGGATTTAAAACCCAGGTTCACTCGATAGAGCCATTTTCTGAATTTATCCTACACAGGGTTGTTTGATCCTTACAGGCCTCTGCCACTTCCATTACAGAGTCCTCTTGTAATCTACTTGCATGAATCGAACATGATTTCTCAGGTTCCTTCAGTGCGGGGGCGTTCTAATCCAATATTTTACCTAGGGGTAAAATATGGATAGCAAAAACTCTTGTGCTTTACCAATTCTTCTAAGGTCATGGCAATTTTGGTATATCCTTGATTAACTTCTTGTAGTATCCCATATGCCCAAGAAATCCATGCACTGCGATCTCACTAGTAGGATCTCCCAATCCCAATGTAATAACTAATTTGACGGGATCAACTAACAAACATTCTTTACATATAATATGTCCTAACAGGGTTCCAAATGGAGTAGCAAAGACACATTTCTTAATGTTGAGGGATATCCTCAACTTCCAACATTTCTTGAACATCAGTCTCAAATTGTCACAATGGTCTTTCACTAGCCCATACACCGTCAAGTCATCCAGGTAGACTTGAAGGAACTTATGGATGAAGTATTAAAATTCTTGTACCATGATGCGTGAGAACACATTAGGCACATCCTTCGATCCAAAAGGAATAACCATGTATGCAAAAATTCCCACTCGGTGGTGAAAGTTGTCTTTCTCTCGATCTTATTTTCAATCCTAACTTGGTGATACCTTGAGATCCCATCCATGAAGGAATAGACCTCACACTCGGCTACTCCTTCCAGAACTTCTTTAGTGAATGGGGTTGGAAAAGGGTCAATGACACACATTAGTCAACACATATCTTTATCCTTCCATCCTTATTAATGCTTATAACCATTGGGATTACCCATTATAAACCAAAATTGGGTCGAGACTCCCCTTGGTCCACTGTCACATAACGGGCTCAAACATACTCACCTAACCAAGGCCCCTTCCACCCCACACCACTATTAATTTAATTGATTTAATTAAATTAATATATATCCTCACAATATTTATCATCTAATTATCTTAATTTATAACCCACCACCTCATCCAACCACATCACCCTAGACCTATTCTTGGCATATTTCCATAACTAACAATAACTAAGTCTTACTTTCCTTCATGAGTTAAGATTTGGTCTAACCCTAAAATCAATCCTAAAATCTCTCTAACCACATTCCCACCCATTACAAGGGAATTTTCTATTCTAATCCATGAGAATAGACTAACTGGGCCAAAGAAATTAGAAATATCTTCCAATTTTAGTAAACCTAGGGAATCTCACCTTAACCAACACTAGTCACTCCTAAACCGACGTCGGTTAACCCGGAACCTTCGTCGGTTACCATTTATTCACCCAAACAACCTTGTTTTTGGGTTGGCACATCCCCGAGAGCAAGAGGAAGATGAGATCAAAGTTGCATGCAAGCATAACCAGCATCCTTTCACGTATCCAGACATCTAGAGCCATCACCAGGACAAATATTGAAGCATTGCACTCACAGAATCATTCTGGGAGCCACTGCTACGATATCAAACACCATTCTTCTGATCAATTTCCATTACCATTCAGCCATCAAGTCTGCATCATAGTAAGTACATTTCTACCAACATTGTCCATTTTAGTGTAGTTAGCTTCTATTATTTCTGTCATCAGTTTATACTTTGCATGCTCATTCCTCCATCTCTTTCTAGCTTATAACTCAAATATTTCCTTTACCCACATCACCAAATCACCCATTCTTACCTGCTGTTCATTCCTGAGTATACTTAATACCCCTATCAACCTCTTTATCCACCCTACCCTCCTTATCAGATCTAGATAACACCCTACAATCCATTTTCCTTGATTCTCTTACATTAGACCTTCTGACATTGGTTACTCATGACCGTCGTCCGTTTTGTATAAACCATCATTGATTGTATTATACCAACATCGCTTTCTATGTTTTATACCGTAAGCTAGAACGGAACCCAACAACCTCTCATAAGTTGACCTAAACAACCTAGAATCAAACCCTAACTAGTCCCAACACCCTGAAAACTACCTACCTTCCGATCGACCATAGCCTAGCCTATTATGTTAATATTTTATTATTGTACTTGAATGAGAAACCTAAATCATATCATCTACATTACGATTTCCTTTATTTCAGACAAAATTGTTTTAAATAATGGATTGACAGCCATATAGGAAGTATCAAACTTTTCGAACTAGCATATCTTTAGGCGAGTCCTTTGTCATATATCATTTAACTTCTCTTTTAAGTCTTATTTTCTATTACGGGTAGTTCCTCCTATCCAAAAGGAATTTCTCACATTCATCTCGTCGTCGATCGAGAAGTTAGTACGCATGCAACAACATTCAACCAACTATTATAAACAAGTATTCCTCTTCACCCATTACCCTTATCTGTTTCATCATTCAAAATGTATAGAAAAATGATGAAACATTTTGCACACTGTGGGACCCATCAGGGGTTCTATTACATTTTCTTCATTCCTAGGTAAAAGTTGTGTGTTTGTTTCCCTTCAAAAAGATTACACATTAATCTTCTTCCTTGGTAATCTTCTCTTCTTTCTAATTTCTCTAAAAGATACACTTTCTTTTGGTGCATTTAAAAATAACCATTCTTCTTGCTTTTTGCATTTAGTGAAAGAGCATACCCTCTCCTATTCACCATTTGTGTCATCGAACATAATCTTTCGATTTGGGCTTAAAATTGGTTGCATTACATTTTGATTTGTTGCATTTAGATCACATTAAAATGAGGGCAACCTATATGTTGGAAGTCATGCCTAGCTGATGGTTGACACAAAGAATTGTAGAAATCACACACTCTCTCTTTTTTCTTAGAACTTACACAAAATTTGAAATATACACATCTTTCTTAAACAACATCTTACCCAAGAACATCATCACAAGTGATCACATGATCCAATTGGCGGTACTCCCCCGATTCATTGCTTCTATTGAGTCATTATCTCAGAAGACAGCCCGCCCCCACCATAACATACTTGAAACCTCTCCTTTTAGATATCTTTCTTCATAGGAAGCCTTCCTCACCAAAAAATCTATTCTAAAATTCATGAGTCAGTCTTATAAATAACATAAGCTCAATACATTAAAAATCACTTGTTAGGAGCATGTTTTTAGTGTTTGATTGACATGTATTTTGAGGTGTGAGGATACGCTTCTCCATTTTTTTCATTTTGTTGCCTTACACACTCCACAATCATAGTTGGAGTATTCTGACTTCTTCTGAGTGTGTTAGGACTTCATTGCATCATCTCTAGAACTCTGGGTTGGTGGTTTATCTCATTAAAACTCATAACAATCCATTTTTCTACATCTTTCCAAATTTCACATGTCGGAATTGGTTACCCCTGACCAACATTGGTTTTGTCTTAATCGACATCAGTTTTTTGTTATTTTGGGTTGAATTGCCTAAAAGAAACCTTATTTCATTTCTTCATTATCAGGTTCCTGTGAGTCTCTATACTCTCTCTGCTTTGATACATAGTCATCATTCAACTTTTTTCATCTAACCGTCAGTAATCTTTGCTTCATTTGATAAAATTGTTCCTGTTTCACAGTAACTAACCTCGGTTACCCCTTAACTGGCATCGGTCAACCTTAACCGGTGTCGGTTACCCTATATTGAACATCAACTAATATATTACACAAATCTACCTATAGACACCTATTTTCTTCATTCTTACTACCCCCTGTGTCATTAGCAGGATACATAATCACCTGATATATACCCATTCACATGGTGTTGACATGCAGTCAAGCCAACGCTCTTATATTTCACGTGAGTTGTCAACCACTCCCACCTAGTCCCTCACCACCTTCCATCCTGTCACCCATGGATCCTACTCAGCCTATCACCATTACCGTAGGTGATGAAGAATTTGCATGACTCCTTGATCAGAATCCCACAGCCTTATAGTTCTACCTTTCCCACTCTTCCACCCAAGACTCCTTAGGTTAGTTGATATACGGCATGCCCGTATCCATCTCTCCTACCCTTATTCATGATTCGCATCATCCCCTAATAATTCGATGTTACCCTCACCTACTTCATCCCCAATAGTTTTGTAGATAGGACCCATACCCATTATGACCACTGCATCTATAGTATCACTCATGCATGTTGTATCTATTGTCCCCTCATCGACCATCTAGGCCATAGCCCAGTCCTTACCCATTGTCTCACAAATACCCATTTCAACATAACCACCCGTGGTGTCAGTGACCCCTACTCCAATCTAGAATCTTGTCCTCCCCATCCCACAAACATTACCCCCAATCACTACTAGGTTCACGAAGACCATCCCACCATCATACACATACTATCAACAACCCCTATCTCATCTATCACCCATTCGGATACAAACCCTCTATGTCGGTACCTATTCTCAACCTCCCTATTCGGCATCACCATACAACAGAATGTTGCCCACATCACAGGTTCAATACCAACCCCCGATGCCACAAGAGGAACCCTTCCACCATAACCTACCAATGACATCATAAAATTAATGATGGAAAATATGCAGATACTAGAAGAATCGGTTTTCAGGCTCATGCAATTCCTAACCTATGATGAAATTTGTAATTAGCCTATTCACTCATCCATTCCTATTAGACCATACCTCGTACATTGGGAAATGCAAATATTCAACTACTTCAATAGCAAAAAGACCCACAACAACATTTGCGGTCCTTTAAACATGGGTGTTACTTGATTACCCATGATGACGCTTTACTTAAGACTTTCCCAATGTCCCTAATAGGACCTACATTGGACTGGTATAGTGGGCTACCAAGACACTCCATCTACTAGTTTAATCAAGTAGCCCAAGCCTTCCTAGATCACTTCTCCATCAACATTGTTAAGAAGGTTACCATGACTAACCTTTATTCCACACAAGAGTATGATGATGAGTCTATCACTAAGCTTTGTCGCCCGCTAGCATAGCCTTATTAACAAGCTCACATTTCAATTACCCTAAACTAAACTCATAGAGATATTTACTCAGGCTTGTGCTAGACACATCTCACCAACCTTGCAGGTAAATACCTTTATCACTTTTGACGAGGCATTCACCATGGCATGGAAATTGGAAATTTGTGTTATCGAAGAAAAGAAGATTCAACTTTGTAACAAGAACATCGCATTCAAATAAAATGATTCTTCTTCATCGTAAAAACCCTAAAACAATTATTCAAAACCAAAAGGGTCTACTAATGTCATAGTTCTCAAGGCTGGTCCCCCTCATCAATCAAACCCACCAAACCCCTTCCAATCTCTCTCTATCCAATCTTTTCGGTTTAGACGAGAACAACAAAAGTACACTTCCATAAGAGAATCTTATTCTTCTGTTTTGAAAAATCTTGTTAAGGATGGTGTAATTTCCCTTCCACCTATAAAACCACATACTATTTTTGACCCTAAGCGACCCATGCCCTCATGGTATAAGGAACATGAATTTTGCAACTATCATCATGTCAAAGGTCATAGTGATAATAATTGCATCACCTTCAAGAATATCATCCAGAAATGTTAGATAATGGAGATCTAGTCTTGGATAGCTTGAACACACCCACTAACCAAAACCTACACATCTTCAAAAATCTATTCCCTAATCATGCCCCATCTTCCAACCAATATAGGGACACCTCAAAAATGATAGCAATGTCCGAAGGTCCATACTATTTTTGATGACATAGCGAGTTGCTTTCCAATTGCCTCATGTGCCTTTCATAGATGAAATCTTAGCCTGAATTCCCTTACCTACACAAGATCCTATTTCAACTACTCCACCCACAGAGGCATGCCCATCATTTTCTTCTTCATCTATGGAAGATCCCATAATTAGCACGCCGCCTTTGATCCTCAAATTTACGAACAATTTTCGGTGACACCTCTCCTACTCATAGAAGATGCGGGTCCACCACCTACACCAACATAAGGAGAGTCCACTTCATCTAGCCTATCCTCTTCTCTACCCATGGAGGGTTCTATAAGTACTAGTGTCTTTAGATGACCACTAAGCATCGACCTTCAAGAGCTTGTTGATGTGCTTTCTGCTCTCCTACCCATAGAGTCCAAGGCTAGCCATTTTCCTATATTTCAAACACGTTTTATGGGTATTGACACTTGATCCATGTCGGTACCACTTATAACAACACCATTTTCATGCTTGGCTGACCGCCAGATTATGTTGATAGAGCCTTACTTTGGGGATGCCTTCTACTTCCTATTTCAACACAAATGCAATTGTCACTAGATGAACCCTAACCTATCTATCCAAAAGTGTTCCAAGCAACCAAACCAAACCAAACACAACCACAACTATTGCAATACCTTCCATGACACCACCCATGTCCCAAATCACACCTCTTCCCATAGGCCAACATACATCTACACCCAAACACCTACTCACACCTATATCATCTCCCTTACCTAAGCCTATCACCACCTTAGGGTCATAAATGACAAACTAGCCTTACCCACCCATCAAATTATATTTAGCCACATCTTCCAAAACTAATACTAAACTTACATTAGCCCCTAAAAAGAAGATCAAATATCTTCGACCTCATACACCAACCTCACCTACTACGTGCCCTTATCATCTTCACCTTCTTCATCCATCCTAGGATCTCACCCCTTGAACCTAGCCAAGAAACCCCCATCCACCAGTAAAATAAGAATGAAACAACCCATTTCCCCATCACATACCCCTAATATACCGAAGAGACCAACACAACTTCTTCCCACACCCGTAACTTTCTTACCAACCATACCTCCACTACCATCAATAACTTTTCCACTACCCATGACACTTTCTTCACTTTCACTCATGCCTCTTGCCCAACCCACACCATCTACCTCCACAACACCTTTGTTACCCCCATGGGTAACCCACCCTCTTCCACCATCAGATTTTCCCTCCACATCTCGTACACCCGTATCACCTTTACCCAAAAGGATGTAACCTAACGCTAAAAATATGCTATCCTCCAATAAGGTAGTTAAACCATCCAAACCTTCCATTTTCAGTTCTTCTACCATGCCCCTAATCAAGCAAATACAACAAACACCTAAGACCACACAAAACACTAAACTAGTGGAACAACCTACTCCCCCTCTTGTAAAGACTCTTCCTCCATAATCAGCCACACTTGTACCCAAACCCACATTCACTTCCCATTATGATCCACTAGCAAGGTCCTATGCCAAAATCCTAACCAATCTCATTGAAACTTTTGTCATCGCATTACCACCTCTTAGACACTTACGACCCACTCAAACCCAAACCAAAAGGGTTTGGAAAAACTAAATTTTTCTCCTACCATCATGTGCTAGGACATGATGTAGAGAGCTATAAGGCCTTAAAACTACCCTAGTCCAATTATGTCCTCTCAAGGAAAATTTGGATGATGACGATCTTCTCGATGAGGACCCCATTTCACCTTCATTGATTTCAATAGGTCTTCTCCTGTTACCTACTCAATGACCAAAATCTCCATCCCCATAACTCTCGATCCACCCTTGAGATTCAAGATTAACATGGTTCGTATAAGAGAGTTGGCCAAACCACCACCAAAATGCCAATGCGCCCTAATCATTTCATAAGGATCATATCCCCACAGATTTTTGTCCCTCATGCGACGCTATACCTTCCATGAGACACCCTCTTCATCCACCTCTCCTCATATTAACATGATCAACATTGCCACTGTGCTTAGAAAGACAAGGGTAAGGTAAAAATAATTGGCTCATCGACCAACCTTGTACCCAATATACCATCTCGAACCCATACCCAAATTCATCATTCGAGGTCCTGCATATCCCATTTCGATGGGGTCACACATAACACAATGTGAAAACAACTACACCAACCCCCTCAAAAGGCCTTTATATGACCTCATCCAAACCTCGAGTCACATCGTCAAGCCCTTATGGATTTTCTTCAATCTATTGAAGTCTTACCAAATGAACCCACCCACGTAGCCTCCATCATTACCCCTCACCATGTAGCCTCTCTCACTAGGTCTTTTCCTTTGTCTACACCTCCAACCACTTACCAAGTGGCCGCCCTCATATTTTTAGATGAAGAGATTTCTCCCTTTCGATCACGACAACCCCGACCCCACTCTTTTCATCTCTATTTTTAGACACTAAATTTAGGTCACACCCCCTTTGGCCCCTCATCAAATAAATACCTTGAACACATCCACCTAGCCATGGCCCCCTTCACCCCACTATAATATTAATTTAATTCATTTAATTAAATTAATTCATTATCCTCACCTTATTTATTATTTAAATATCCTAATTGGGACAATGCCCACATATCCACCTCATTTGGACACCTCACCTAGTCACCTCACCCTAAGACCTATTCTTAGTAAGTTTCCATAACTAACTAAAACCTAATCAAACCCTTAAAATAAATGTCTACATTCCCTCTAACCACATTCCCGCATGTTAGAAGGAAGATTCCACCGATCCACGAAGTAAATGAAATGAGATCCCAGAAAATCAAGGGGATCTGCTCAATTTAGTAAACCTAGGAAATCCTACCCTAACCGATGTCGGTTACCCTTAACCATCTCCAGCTTAAGCCGAAACCATCGCTCGGTTACCTTTTAACTCCCAAAATAACCTTATTTTGAGGTTGGCACATTGTTTTAGAGGTGGGCACATTTCTGAGAGAGAGATACATCTTCTGAGAACAAGTGACGAAACCAGAGTTGCATGTAAGCAGAACTAGCATCTGTACCAGCATCAGAACACCCATAGTCAGTACCTAAAGCAATCACACAACCACCTACCTTCATAGGAGCATCCGGGGAAGTACCAGCACTACACCAAGTTCATTCGATCACCCACCATTACCAACTAGACATCAAGCTCCTACAAACAGTAAGCTTTTTAACTTGCATTGGTTCCTTTTCATTTGAGTAGATCCTTTTACATTTGTTATTAGTTTCTATTTTCATTTCCATTCCCCACCATTTTATCTCCATGAAAACTTAACCACCTCTTTACCCACACCATTAAACTATCCATACCTAGATTTTCATCATTCTTTTGCATATCCAGGATCCATATGAATCTCGTCATTTCCCTTCCACCTTCATTTAATCCCGGATCTATCACCTAACCAAGTTTTATTGAGTTTCTTGTACCTTGACCATACAGATGATGGTCACCCATAACCATCACCGGTTAATCTAAATTGATGTTGGTCTCTCGTGTCTTCTACCAAAACCTAGATCAGAGCCTAAAACCACCACCAAATACCCTAAACTCGACTGCACTCTAACCCCGATCAATAATAGTATCCACAAAGTGACCTTGACCATCGATTCAATCATAGCTTAGCCTATTGTGAATGAATTTTCTTATTGTAGATGAATGAGATACCTAAATAATTTTAACTACAGTAGGATTTACTTTATTACGAGCAGTAAGTTATTTTAAATAGTGGATTAACAACCATCTAAGAAGTATCACACTTCCCGGATCTAACACACACTAGGTAGTCCACTACATATATTATTTAAATTTTATTTGGTGGTCTTATATTCCATTTCAGGTAGTTCCTCTAAGCAAAAAGGAAGCTCTCACGATCACCGTGGGATTCAAAAATCATACGTGCGCAACAACCTATCAACAAACATTTCAATGTATTCCTCCTAGCCCATTACCTTTATTTTTTCATCGCATTCTAAGAAACGCTTAGAATCGGGTGAAACATTTTGGCATGCCTAGTGGGACCCATTCCGGGTTCCTTGCATTCATTCATTTCTAGGTGAAAAGTTGTATGTTTGTTTCCTTTCTAAAATGTTCTCACATTAAAATTTCTGCCTTGGAATCTTCTCTTCTTTCTATTGTCTCAAAGAAATCGTGTTTTGGTGCTTAAAAATAACTCTTATTCTATTTCATTTGCATTGCATTAGTGAAAGATCATACTTTCTCCTATTCCTCTTATTGTGTCATCGAATTCCATAGTTTGATTTGGGTTTAAAATTAACTTCATTCATTCTAGCTTTTCTGCATTAGCTCACATTAAATGAGGGAAACCTATATGCTAGAAGTCATGACCAACTGATGGTTGACAAATGAATCATAGAAAGCACATCTCTCTCTCTCTCTTTGAGTCTTACCAAACTACAAAAATTCAAAACAAATACATATTCTTAAACAAAATCTTTCTTGGGAACACCTATCAACGACCACTGCATGATCGAGGATTGTGGTACTCCCCAATTCGCTACTTTGTTGATTCATACATCGAGAAAAGCCTCACCCCACCATAACATACCTGAAACCTCTCCTTGTAGATCTCCTTATTAGTAGGAAGCCATCCTCACAAAAAAACTCTATTCTATAGTTCATGAGTCAGTCCTTAAATATCATAAGCTAAACAAACATAATAGAAAAATCACTCTTAGGATCATATTTTTCTTAGTGTTTTTACTTGGCTTGTGTTTTGAGGTGAGAGGTCATGTTCTTCATTTTTATTCTTTCCCCTTGCATGCTCCTCATCACAGTTGGTGTATTCCAGCTTCATCTAAGTGTTCTGGACCGCATTTTCATTATTCCTAGAATTCTCGGGTTTGATTCCACATCAAATTTTAATTCACAACCACATTTTCTTCATCACTATTTCAATTTCATAGTGACTGGTGTCGGTCCAATGACCGTCATCAGTTACCTCTAACCATCATCATTTATACCCAACCGACATCGGTTCACTGTTATTTTGGTTAACCTACCCAAAAGGACACATATTCACCTTCTTCAACTATTTAGAGTCCTTGTAACTCTCATCATATTCACTTTACTAGTAAATCTCATCAACATTTGGCATACCTGGCAAATTTGGCCTTATACCTTGTTTTTGACCAACTGTCCACTTTCCACAGTGACTCGACCGTGGTTACCTATGACTGGTGTTGGTTTACCTAACCGACATCGGTTAGCCTATGTCATTTTATAGGTGACATTTTATCCCCTATTCACCCACTACTCGCTATTTATCCTACATGTGCTATGTTTCTGTGTCACTTACAGAAAGTAGTCTTACCACTTTAGTACATGTTCACATGGTACTAACATGTCGACAAGCAAGCACCCTTATATTACAAAGCTAGTTGTCAACCACTCCCACCTAGCCCTTCACCACCTTCCATTTTATCACCCACCATGGAACCTATCTAACCTATCTCTATCTCTACCGGAGAGATGAGGAGTTCACATGAATCCTTGACCAAAACCCTTCTGTCTTGTAGTTTTATCTTTCCCACTCATCCACTCGAGATGCCTTGGGTCAGTTGATATACAACATGCCCATATCTATCCCCCCGACTCTCATCCCCACTTCTATGTCAGCCCCATCTAGCTCCACACCGATGCATCTACCTTACTCCCCAATCGTTTCATAGCTAGGCCCTATACCCGCTATGACTACCACATCTGTTACATCCATTGTACCCACCATATCCACTATACCTTCACCAACTATTCGGTGACCCTTGCCCCTTTTTAAAATGTGGTCCTTTCTATTCTACAATTTTTATCCCCTATTACCACTAGGGTCATCACAACCCTTCCACCTCCATATATGTACTATCGGTAGCCTCATGTTTCATTTGTTATTCACTTTGGGTATGTACCCCCTATTTCACCGCTACTTCTCAATCCACGATGCAACTACTCTATATAATGGAATTCCACCCCTGTCATATGCCCAACACCAACCTCTTACTCTATAAGACGTGACCTCACCATCACAAACTACCAATGACCTAATCAAATTAATGATGGACAAGATGTAAACATTAGAGGCATCGGTTTCGGATCCCAAAACACTCTCACCTAAGATGAGATTTGTAATGAGCCTAGACACCCATCCATTCCCATTCATTCCTACCCCATGCATTGGGAAATGCCTAAATTCAACCATTTCAATAGCAAGGAAGACCCACAATAGAATTTGTGGTCTTTTAAATATGGTTGCTACCTAATTTCCCATGATGACGTTTTTTGCTTCGATAACCTTTCCCATGTCTCGACTAGAATCGCATTAGATTGGTATAGTGGGTTACCTAGACACTCTATATTTTCATTTAATCAGGTAGCCCAAGCCTTCTTGGATCACTTCTCCATTAATATAATTAAGAAGGTTACCATGAATGACCTATACTACATGTGTCGTGCAATGATGTACGACAAATCTATCCAGATTTTGTTGCTCATTGGTGTAGCTTTGAGCAATCAACTTACATTCCAACCGCCACAAATCGAAATTATCAAACTCTTCACACAGGGCTTGTGCTAGGCATATCTCACTAACCCTACAGGTCCAAACCTTCATAACCTTCAACAAAGCATTCACCATGGCACAAAAGCTTGAGATTTGGGCCATCAAAGAGAAGAAAATCCTACTACATAACAAGAATTTATCATTCAAGTTGAATGATACCTCTTCTTCTTCCAAACCATAGAACAATTATTCAAAAGCTAAGTGAACCGCTAACGTAGTGGTACTCAAAGCTAGCCCAGCTCATACATCAAATCAAGCTAGCCCCTCATCTAATATCTTACCCGTCCAAAATTTTCAATTCAGATGAGAACAATGGTAAATATACCCCAATTGGGGAGCCTTATTATTTTGTCTTAGAAAATATCATTAAAGGCTGGGGCCATCACCCTTCCACCTATAAAACCACACAATGATTTTGACCCTTCTCGCCCCACACCCGCATGGTATAAAGAACATGACTTTTGTAACTATCATCGAGTAAAGGGTCATAGTGATGGAAATGCATCACTTTCAAAAAAATTATCTAAGAAATGCTCGAGAAAGGTGAGTTAACCGTGGATAATCCTAACATACCTACCAATCAAAACCTACACATCTTTAAGAAACCTTTTCCTAATCATGCCCTTCATCTGATCAAACCGGTGAGACATCAACTCATGATAGCCATACCTACAAGATTCACGCTATTTTCAGCAATGCACCTATTGATTCCGAATTACCTCATATTCCTTCCATAGATAAAATTATAGCCAAAGTTCCCACCTACACTTGAATCCACTTCACCTAATCCTCCACCCACAAAGGAAAACCTTTCACCTCCTTCCTTTCCAATAGAGGAGCCTTCTCGTTAATATCGAGGCTATTTCACCTTTGGCTTCTCCACTTGAGAGTCGTCACCACGTGATTCTTTAGTATATGGAGGATACTTTTAATCTCCTCCACCCATAGGGGAGCACCCATTTTCTCCTCCACCTATCAAGGATCCCTTAGAGATACCTTTGTCTCTAGGTGAGCATTCTCCAACAACTACCTAAGATCCTGCAGACCTACTTTCGGCTTTCTTACCCACGAAAGCCAAAGCTAACAAATTTCTGTCTCTAAGAAACATTTTAGGGAATTTCCATTAGGTCCTCATCAACCTCACCTATAGACGTGTTGTTCTCATGTTTATCGATCGTTTAGATTATGTGGATAGATCCATACTTTGTGGGGCGTCTTCTACTTCCTATCTCAACATAGATGTAGATGTCACTTGCTGATACTTCCACTATCTAACCAAAAGTATTTCACCAATTGAACCAAACACAACCGCCTCTATTAAAACCTCTTGTACGACACACATCACACCAACACACACCGTTACTAATAACCCAACATACATCTAAGTTCAAACCCACACCTACATTGTCCTCCTTGCCTAAACCTATTACTACCTTAGGGGTCACCCCAACCACGAACCTTACTCATCAACCTATCAAACTAAATTTAGCTACATCCTCCATAGTCGACTCCAACCTACTCTGGCACCAAAACAAAATGTAACATCCTCATTTTAATACATTAGAACAAGATATTTTTTTAATTAGTGTTTTCTAGTTCTAAATACATAATTTAGAACACACAGATCATAACAATCATTCTTATAATAGATAACCATATGCAGCTGTAATGACTCGGTGTACCACCGATCTATTCATTCCATGACTCGGTGAACTACCGATCTATTCATGTGTATCTTAGAGTTGGTGTTTTCATCAGAACACTTCACTCTTGTGGTTCTCTTCCCTAATCTAGGATTCTGAGTGCTCTGTCCAAGGAACCTATCTGAATAATTGTTACCATTATTCATCAGCATCACGTCCCTTAGACTAGGTGACATAGGACAACGCAATCAGTAGCTTGCGATACTTTGGCCAAAGATTTGAAACATACTGTTCATGTTACTTATTCCTTGACGGCATACTCGTCAATCTGGAATACGTCCTTCACCCCACTCCCATGTTATATAGAACGTCTTATACTGACTTCTGTCAGTCTCCTTGTCCCAAGTTTTCACTCCGAATCGGGTTAATATCATAATTCACGTTATAAGGATGCCCTTGAAGACTAGGGGTAAGCTGACATACTGGGTTAACCAATGTTCACCCCGTGTGTCAGGCTATCCCGAGTCTCAGAGGGCTACCTCATAATCTGCCTATGATCTTAACCAGTCCCGAAGGGAAGTCTTGATCAAGTTTCAGGTGTAAATCTTAATGATCAAAGCAGAAGGGTATTGCCATATGTCATCTGCATTGTTGTATCCTCGAGAAGATCCTAATCTTCTCAAAGGTACAACCCTGTAGTTGACATGTGTCAACATCCTACGAAATAGCCTCGAAAGATGTACATACCTCCAAGAAGTTACCTTACGTAATTAGGTTCAGTTTCGCAGAGAAAATTTTTAATAAGATTTAAGATCGCGTCAAGGTGCCAATTGGTTCCTAATAACCTTGTTTCCTCATAATAGGAAACAACCTAAGTTTTCCCATAAGGAAGGTAACTAAACCCGTAAGGGTTCGTATCAACCTCGAAGACTGAAATATATCAGACTTATTACCATTAAGACATGGTGATTTATAGCCATCAATTACATTGCTTTGAATTAGAACATTATTAGGGAGTAATAGAATACTCTTCCAGTTATAGCTACATGTTAGGGCATAGTTCAACCTCAACTTCCCTAAAAATGTAGTGGTCTAATTTCCAATTTAGCCATATTCATAATATATAAGAATTACTAACCAGAACATGTAGTATTCAGCCACATAATTTTACAAGGCTTACTTAGGGAATCCATCTAGACCCCATTGCATATAATAATAAGAATGCACTCTCATTCATACAGACAAGAGAAGATCAATTCAACAAATAAGAACACAGCCACGTAAGTAATATGTCCCCATTTCATTTATTTCCAAGCCTATACAATTACAACTTATGCACTTCGGCATATTTTAATACAATAATCACCAACAAAAGAGTAACTTTCTTCTTATAGTACAATTAGAGAAATCATGTCGAATTCATCATAAAAACTAGATTAAACAATTTGTGCATCATATCAGATCTGCATGCCTTTACCACTTACGATGACCATCTGCAAAATTTTCTAAAGCACGGTCGGTTCGATTGGCTGAGCATGATAAGCACTAATTCTTAAAACAATTGCATTCCACCAATTGTTTCCATTAAACAACCTGTTTAAATGAAATCAATTTCATCAAATCCATAATCATGAATCACACTAATTTTCTTTCTACCATTCTAATATGACTTTATAACATAACTCATATTATAGTTACTATTTCAACTTAAATCTTTTTCGGATGATTCATCTTATACAAGAAAATAAGAAGAAACGATGTGAATCTTAAGTACCTAGCCATCCAAAAACCAAGAATGGTGTCAACCATGTTATATTCACTCTAAACAAAAGAATGAAACCTTCTTAAGGTATGCAACCAACAGGTTAAAAAAACAATTTAAACAAAGGATAGATTACTGCCTCAAGCAAGTTCGTCTAGCGGATTTCCTTTAACTCTATCATATCAAATTCTTAATCATTGATAAGTATGCAAAACTTTTACTACAAGGTTACAAGTAGATAATAAACTAAAAATCTAAATCAGGATAATAACACTACTAATAAAGGAAAGGAGACTTCTAAGTTAAGATTTCACCACTTACCACTCTTCCCACTTAATTTTTAACAGTCTTTTCATCTCATAACCATACTGTAGAGTTCCTTATAGAATTCTATAGAAGAGCTCATTAATATATCAAGAGAGAGAGAGAGAGAGAAAATACCTTCATTCATCGAATTCCTATAACAACTATCCTTCACAACTCAGAGGAAGGAACAGAGAAAATCGAACTCTATTTTAAACAAGTTCAGAACTATACCAACTTCCAAGGAGTAATATATATAAATATATTCTTAAATTCAATCAGGGAAAAAGAGAAGGCAAGTAAAACAACACCTAAGTTCACCAATAGCTCCAATCAGGTAGAACTACTTTAAAAGTTGCCCATAGATCCCTATGGTCTTGCGATTGTACATTAAACAAAGGCAAAAATCATTACAAAATGTTATAAACGTTCTAATCTCAGACCACAATCCTGATCTATGTAAACAG
Organism: Taxus wallichiana var. yunnanensis; assembly: GCA_018340775.1. Classification (NCBI taxonomy): domain Eukaryota; kingdom Viridiplantae; phylum Streptophyta; class Pinopsida; order Cupressales; family Taxaceae; genus Taxus; species Taxus wallichiana. The sequence goes on from CM031240.1 coordinate 49,828,767, forward strand.
TCTACACTTCACCCATTACTCGAATCATTTTGGACTAAGAGTTAGGGTAACTGTCCCGTTATCATTACTTACCAATAGATCGAAACTAATTATTTCCAACCATTACACTTGATAGGTTGTTATTTCGTTCCAAGATACCAAATCAAATTGCATGTACAAAGTTAATAGATGAATTCTAAATATAGATTTCAAAGTCACCTCTGGTAACATCAAACACAGTCCATTCTTAACCAATTATTAAACCTAATTTCCATTCATGCAGATCTAGGATCAACCACGAATTGTTAGGGGATAGAGTTCATCCAAGTATGTTTCTCTTGATCATAACTGTGTTCCAATTATCCAGGTAAAAATCGTAAAAACAACAGCTACACCAAATATTTCCTTACTTACAGAACCTATATTCATAAAAACATTCAGACCCCTTTCAAATAAAGGTACAGGCTTAGAATTCAACCATATTTCCAACTCATGCGACTAAACCAGTCGAGCTTTATAGAATGAACTAACATTTTCACCACAAATCCAACTATTTACTTTCCTGAAGATGTCCAGTAATAGTTAGAGTTCATACGGCTAAGCAACAATCATATAAACCAACCATATTTGAAACAACAGTTTATTACAGTAGTGTCTTCAAACACGAAATCATCAAGCACAAAGTCTATCATGGTGCCGTTTTTAAATTCAATACCTCAGCCAGACAAAGAAAACATAAAACACTTCCAATAGAAATTGAAGCCCATATTGTATTCACAACATGGAAAGAAGATTAAAGAAGCAGATTTCATCAGGATCTACGTATAACCCAGAATTCCCAAATCAACAAAAAGGAAAACCAATACATTGCTACCAGCCAAGCTGACTGTACAAAAATCATCTGAACAGAGTTGTTCTAATGAAAGCATTTAAAGGAAAGAAATATTTTTAAAAGTTAGGGCCTATCATGCTTGATAGTGTCACTAAAAATTCGAAGAAGACCTCTGAATGTGCTCGCACCTTCTCTTCTTCTTCCACGAAAGATTAAACAACAAAATATTGTTACCTCCATGCCTTATATATTTCCCCCGACAGAGAAGTAAACTAGAAACTCTCAAAATTGCCATGCAACGAAGAGTAGATGACTGCTTCGAAGAACCAGTGCTCATGCAAAGCGAAAAATAGAATGTATGGAAAACAAAACAACCAAAAAAATTCCACTTGCAGCCCAATGCTCATTAATTGCATTTATTTTTATTCTCCCACCTATTTTCCATTGCCACTGACTTCCAAAGTTGGTGATTGCCAAAAAAATAAACAAACATTCCCATCCTTAGAGATACCACCACATAAGACTATATTAGCAATTTTTATCCTCCGCTAAACCTGACAGCATTCCCTATCCTTCAACCTTATCCCTTCTTAAATGCCATGGAAACCACTAGCCCATGACTCGCGACCCTCCTTAGGTCCCCCTTCTTAGCATTAGTTAAGATAGGTTAGTGACTTAGGTTAGATCATAGGATATGACATTAGTCTCATTTCCATAGTGCTAGGTTTAGTTAACCCTTAGGAGTATTAAGCTCATAGTTTAGGACTAGGTTAGATTAACAAATCTTGTAACATTAGGTTATAGTTTAGGTTAAAACTATTAACCTTACTGATTCTAGTTTAGGTCCCCTAAATAGGACTAATCAGTGTTAGAGTTCAAACAGGATAAAACATTCTCTGTATCGATTTCGTTTGGCATCAATAATTTAAGCTTTAGATATAAAACATATACATCTTACCTGGCTTAAGGTCCAGGTCTTTCCTGATGTTATGATATCTGGAACCAAATTCTATTTACCATGATCAGCCTGAGTTAACCTCCGGAATTGATCATTCAAAGCTCAGTCAGACTTTGTAACTCTCCGAAAAGTCAATAAAATTTGTTCATCCTGAATAAACTTAAAACATTCCTTGGATCAATGCAACTGATCCAAGGCTGAGTCATAAAGGTGGATAAATCCACAATCTTCTAGAAATCAAATTGAACTCAAGTGCCAGAATGAAAGAAACAAAAGAGTCCAAGCACATTCTGGTTCAGTCAAAGATCTTAAGAGCAGAAAGGATATAATCCATATCAAGCATGACTTCCCAAAACCAAAGGAACATGTCCTTATACAGAAGAAATCATATATCAACACTTGAATGCTTAGGAGAAAGTAACAACAATTTAGAGTGTTACACAAAAGAGCCAAGCCCATAGACCTCACACCCCAACTATGTCAATCACACTTGCATCACCTTCACCCTTTCTATCCATCTTAGGACCTCAACCTCCCAACAAAGTTAAAAACCTCCACCCGTCAATAAACCAAAAAGACAATAGCCCAATCCTTCCTCTCAAACCTCTAACATACCCAAGTTCCCGACACGACCTACACCCACACCTACAACATCTTTCCCACCCATACCTCTAATACCTCAAAGAACTTCTTCACTACCCCCTACACTTCAGGTCTGTCTCTCACACCCCCTCCATGACCTGTGTTATCTACCTTCATAAAGCACCTACGTTATCCCTATGGGTAACTTTCCCTCTTCCCCATCTGTTTTTCCCTCTAGGTCTCATGCACCCATGTCACCTTTACCCAAGAAGTGCATTCTAAAGACAAAAATCTGCTACCCTCCATTAAGATATTCAAAACAACCATACACCCTCCTCTCTGTTCATCTACCATACCCCTACCCAAGAAAACATGACCAACACCCAAGACCACTCTAGCACCCAAAACCATAGCTCAATCCACTCCCCTCCCCGCAAGGATCGTTCTTCAACAATCACCGCACTAACACCGAAACCCACCTTCACTTCCCATCATGACCCACTAGCGAAGGTGTTATCCAAAATTCACCCCCCCAGGGTAATTTTGATAACATGCATCTGAGGTTCATCATACCAAGCTTGGAGGCCAGAAAAAATGAAGAAAATCGGCTAAGTCTTGTCCTAGGCAGTCCGGGATAGTTGGGACGTCGGGCGTGAACCACCGGTAAAGCCTCCAGCGGTCACGCAGCAATTGGGACATCTAGGCCATTGGGACGCGTGGGACGTGAAAAGGTGAACCGAAAAAAGAGGGAAAAATGTCTAAGTCTTCGTTTCACACAGTTGGGACATTCGGGACAAAAGTACGCGGAGGACGTGGATCGGCCGGTTTGGCGCAAGTCAGCCCATTTCGGGCGGTTCGGAAAATTTTGTCCCAGGTAGTCTGGGATAGTTGGGACAAGAGTACACGGAGGACGCGAACCGGCCGGTTTAGCCAAAATAGAGGACTTTCATTTGGGACATCCGGGCCAAAATTACGTGCGGGATGTGAAAAGCCGAAGGAGCCGCCAACGAATCAGAACGTGCCACGTGTCAAAATTTTGAAAAGTTGCTAAGAGCGCCCCTCAGACCCGAACCAATAAAATAGTGCCACGTGTCCAAGTTTAAGGGCCCGAAAGGAACTTTCAGAGGATGAACCCACGATGAATCAGAGCCCGACACGTGTCATCCAAGTGGCAGTACGCGGGAAAAAATTCAAATATTTTCCCGCCGACCCGTTTTTGTCTGTTTTTGCCCTAAATCTTCAGATCGCCATATCTTTCGATCCAGAGCTCGGATTTTCATGTTCTTTATATCAATGGAAAGCTGGTGAAATTATCTACATGATTTTGGGGTCAATATTGAATTTTGGTTTAGTTTGGAGTGAGAAAATTGAGAAACACCTCTGGCATGTAATAATAGACAAAAGTGACATTTCAACAACCAGCTTTAATACAATACATAGGTTAGCCGCTTCTGCTAGACAGTCTGCCGTTTTGCCAGGATTCACCACTTCTGCCATAATGAGATGAGTTAAATGCAACCTAGAAGTGGTTGGGGTAGATCTGGATTTCCTCTCTCTTCCCTCTCTCATTCTTCCTATATATTGTAAGGAGGGGCTTCTTTCTAAAGGTCGAACATTCCTATTTTGCTCCTCCCTTCTTCTCTTTATCAGGTGAATTTGTGGAGTTCGAACCTCCCATTTGAAACTGTAATGTGACTCTGCCTCTTGGCATTTTTTAGTGTATTTTTTCAATCTTTGGAGCAAGTAATGCATGTCTATGGATGATTCTCAACCCTCTTTGTGTTCATTTGCATCCTCCTGGTCTTTCACTACAAATTTTGTTATCTGTGCATGATCTTGCATCACATTTGAATGGTCTATGTTTATTGGCAAGATAGGTGTTCTTCATTCCTTGGTGCATCACCTCTGTTAGCTTAGGTTTATTTTTATGCATCTTCTTACCCTGTCTCCTTGGCAGATTAGATTAGATTTTGAGTAAACCCTCTGCATTTTTCGTGTGCATCTGAATAGAGGAATAGGAACCAGCCTTCTCTGAGATTCCTTTCTCATTTTTGCAAGTCCCACACTTGGAGAAAGGATTCCATGTTATGCAATCACATTGGATGCTAGTATGATCAAACTAGAAATCTGATCAACATCCAGGGGTGCTATGATTTTGCACTAACACAAGGTCTTATGCCAAAATTTTAACCAACCTCCTTGAGACGTTTTTCATCACATTACCGCCACTTAGAACTTATGACCCCCTCAAACCCAAGCCAAAAGGGTTTGATGACACTAAAATTTGTGCTTACTATCGTGTGCCAGGGATACAATGTGGAGAACTATAAGGCTTTGAAAACTATCTTTATCTAGTTATGTCCTCTTGAAGAAAAAAATTTGATGATGATGACCTTCTTGATGAGGATCCCATTTCACCAACACCAATTTCCATAGTGCTTACCCGACTACCTACTAAAAAAGCATGACCTCCACCCCGAACTCTTAGAGCCACCCCCAAGATTTGAAATTAACATGGTTCGCATCGGATAACTTGCCACACCATTACCTAAATGTCGCGTACACCTAGCTCACTTCACAAGGATTTTCTCCCCCGAGGTTTTACCCATCATATCGTTATACCACTCATCCTACAACTTCTCCATTTACCAACTCCCTCGTATCAATATGATACATGTCACTACTTGTGCTAGAGAGACAAAGGCAAGGAAAAGGAAACTGACTAACCAACCAATCCTATACCCAACATACCATCTGTACTCCACACCTAAACTTACTATCCATATCCCTACATACCCTATTTATAATGGGGTCAAACATCGCACCATGCTCAAATAATTACAGCAATCTCCTCAAAATGTCCCTATATGACCTCATCTAAACCTTGGAATCCCATCATCAAGCTCTCATGGAGGTTCTTCAATCTATTGAGGTTTTACCCAATGACCCTACACCTGTAGCCTCTATTATCACACCCCATCATGTAGCCTCTCTCATCAAACCTCCACCTATATCCATACCTCACCCTACTCACCAAATAGCCTCCCTTAGCTTCTTAGAGGAAGAGATCGCACCGTACCAAATAAATAACCTAGACCGAGCTCTCTTCATATTTGTCCACATTGATGATATACGGGTATGACGTGTAATGATCAATGGGGGAACTAACATTAACATCATTTCATCTCATGCATTCACTCAAATGCACATACCTAAAAATTACTAGGCACCATCATCCTCCATGTTTGTATGGGCTCCACACTGTTTCTAGAGTTATTTTATGTCTAGAGGGGGAATTTTAATATAACCTATTAGTTGATAGACCCTGGATTTTTATCATGGGTTGTGTTCCTTCCACTTTGCATCGGTTTGTAAAGTTTGACCATGAAGGAGACACCTATACTATTCCATTTGATCCTTCACCTTTTAAAAATTACAACATGCTTTACCGACCAAATGATGTGCTTATACCCATTAAGGCATTTACCTCCATGACCACTACCACTTTACCTACACCTCCGCTTAACAAGACAAATCACCGCTCAACCGCACCTACCACCTCCATTCCTACCACCACCATAACCTCCATAGCAAACGCATCGGTCTCCCAATCTATTAACTCCACCAACACATTGACCTCCGACATGTCATTTATTCTAGCTACCCACTTATCGACCACCGATCCTTGAAGGCACTTTTCAATGCCTCACTGCGGGAGTATCACCTATATAGTGTCAACACACTCCTTACTCCACAAGAGTATGGAAGCCTTCACCAACATCCTCTCTATGATCACCGCATAGGAAAACCTCCTTTATGGTCCTCCCCACCTTCGTACCATTCTCACCTATAGGGGACTTGATACTACCACTTACACACCTGAACCACCATCACAAAACCCACCATTTTCTTCTGACTTACAGTCTCTCACTAATCACCGTTTCACCCACACATTCCTACACTGATGTGCATGGAAGGGTTTTGGTTTTGGATTTTATGAGAAAGGCCATCATATCGTTATTCCATGTACTACCCATAAACATAACTATTGTATTCGTATCAAGGACATTAGCCCTTCTCCACCTTCTTCACCTGCTCCACCTTCACCACCACCTTCACCGATAGAGTTGATGGATTCAAAATCTATCCCTCCTAAAAAAATTCATAAACACTATTTCCTTGGGGCCTTTAAGTTATCAACGTGAGGGTGAGACTCCTTCCTCTCATCCCTTCTTGTATCTTGAAATGATTGATGATGATACACCTTCAATTAACATCGTTTAATGTCAAGATGATGAATCTATACTCACCTACCTTGTTACAGAAGAATCATATATTCATCGGTCGTTACCCTTTGAGACGTAAACCATGTTAAATGAATCAATTATCGAGATCAACATTCATAGTCGGGATGACCTACACATTCTAAAGATTGGTCAATCTTTAGATGTCGCTAAATAGGAAGCCATCACTTATTTTCATAAAGATCATAACCACGCTTTTGCTTGGTCTTATGTAGACATGCCCTGTATTGAGCCCACCATAGTGGTTCACAATATCGTAACCATTCCCGATGTGAAACCCATCAAACAAATTTCTCGAGAAAAATGTACCCTCGCATTGCCCTTCTCATCAAAGAAGAAATCCAAGACCTTATTTTTTGTTTCCTTCATCTTACCCATTAATTATTCTCGTTGGATCTCTAACATTGTCCCTATCACAAAGCGCGCAGAGGGGACTCCACATTTACACATATTTCCATGACCTCAACCTATCCTACCCAAAAATGACTTTCCTCTACCTAGTATTGACTTGTTGGTTGACCTTACCGCTGGTCACGAGATGCTATCAATCATGGATGGCTTCTCGGGTTATAACCAAATATTTCTTGCCCCGGAGGATCAATAGAAAATCGCATTCATTACCCCTTGGGAACTTTCTACTATCAAGTCATGTCATTCAGCCTTAAAAATGTGGGTACCACATATCAACGGGATATGACTTATATCTTCCATGACATCATGCATCATATATTGGAATATTACATGGATGATCTCTGTCCAAATCTAAATGCCACTCTCCAGAGCACCTTATCGCCTAAAAACCATATTTAACTTCCTCATTAAATATTACGTTCATCTTCACCCTAATAAGTGCATCTTCATGGTTCTCTCGGAAATCTTCTAGTATTTATCATCTCCTATGTGGTATAGAAGTTGATCTCGATAAAGTCAAGGCCATTCTAGAAATGCCTCCGCCACTAACCTTAGACAACTCGCTCGTGCCCGCAAGGTAAGTTGTAGTCTATTCACCATTTCATTTCACAATTATCTGATCGGTGTCAACCATTTCATCATCTGCTCAAGAAGGATGTCTCCTTTAAATGGGATGATGATTGCCACAAAGCTTTTGAGGCCTTAAAACAATACCTTCTCCAACCACCCGTACTTATCCCACCTAAAGACGATCAACCCTTCTACCTATACATCTCTGCTACCGATCACTCCTTGGGGGCCATGCTTGCTCATTGTGATGAACAACACAGGGAGCAGGTGGTTTATTACATAAGCCATACTCTTTTAGACTATGAAACCTGATACACCCATCCTAAAATTTTTTTCTTAGCCTTAGTTTTTGTTGCCACAAAACTCTGTTATTACCTACTCAATCACAAAACCTATGGCGTGACCAACACCGACCCCTTACACTTCATGTATGCTAAACCTTACCAAAATCAACATGTCATACGTTGGCTTATGCTTTTAGCTAACCTCGACCTTGAATTCATTCTTAAAAATTCCATCAAGGGCCAAGCTATCATCGACCAATTGGCTGACGCACCTATTTCCGGGGACCAACCCTCTAATTTTTACTTTCCAGATGAGTCAATTGCTACCCTTTCCTAGACGAACCCGCTTACCAAATGACAATCTTCTTTGATGGTTTCAAGTGTCAGCATGGGGGTGGGGTAGGTATTATCCTCATTATTCTTGATGGTGAACCCATGCCTTTTTATTTCAAGCTTGATTTTTATTGTAAAATAATATTGTCAGAGTACAAAGCACTCGTATTAGGTCTCTAAGCCACCTACGCCCTAGATGTCAAATCAATCAACATCTTTGGTGATTCTCAATTGGTTATAAACCAAGTCAATGGTATATACCAATGTCGTAATGAGATAATTCAAAAGTATAAACATCATGTAGACATACTTTTGACCACCTTTGATTGTTACGCCCTTCAAACCATCCCCATTCAACCAACAAATTTACAGATACCATGGCTTGCTTGGCTTCTCAAATACCCACTTCACACATCGATTCTAAAATATTTGTCACCATACAATGACTCCAATCACCCTCTTATTTACCTCATGAAATTTACTCCATCAGAACCATCACCCCAGACTTGAGTGACCTTTGGTATAAACAATACTCCGACTATCTTTCTCTCTCCATCTTACCCCCTGATCTCACCCGTAATGGACAATGTGCCTTCCTTAAAAAGGTCTCTCATTACGTCATCATGGGAGGCCTCCTCTATAAGCATGGCTTTGATGGTATTCTCTTACGATGCCTCACGAGTTCTAAAATTCCTTATACCATTAAGGAAGTTCATGATGGCATATGTGGAGGTCACTTGAAGTGGCCTTCTTTATTGCTTAAACGTATTATTTGCCTAGGCTATTACCGCTGACCCTTAACCATGATTGTTGTGACTATGTCAAATGTTTAATTCATACCACTCATCTCCATGAAATATGAGAAAATATGTGAGTTCATCAATCATCACATCATTTACCACTTTGGTGTTCCTCATCGCCTCATCACCGACAATGGAAAACAATTCAAAAATAAAACATTGTGAAAACTTTGTGATGCCTTCAAATTCAACTAAGTTTTCATCACCTTATTACCCACGGACCAATGGCCAAGCCAAATCCACTAAGAAGACCTTAAACAAAATTCTCATGAAAGTGGTTAATGATACTAGGAAGGACTAGCATATGCACATTCTTTTTCCTGTGTGGGCATACCACACTAGTATCCATACTTCCACTTGCTGCCATGAATGAACCTTCTAAGTAGGTGACCTTGTCTCCGAAAGAAAATCAACATGTAACCAAATAAAAAAAAGTAAACATGGAAAATTTTATCGTAATTAGCTTGGACCATACATCGTGACCCATACTTATGGATTAGGTGCTTATCATTTATCTTTACTCAATGGTAAACCCGAATGAGCTCCCTTAATGTCTTCCATCTATGACTATTCTACTATTGAATTTTATTCCTACCTCACCTTTTACCTCTTTTCATGCTCATCCCTTGAGCGCTATCTAATTCTTACACCTCACCAATGATTAAACAAGATTTATGTGCATACCCATCACTTGTTATCTTCACTTGAATATGTGTACCACGGCGCTACACATAACATGATTCTCATGGATACTTTTTATCTACCTTTAGATGATATCCCATGGTCATTTCACCCTACTTTCTAAACAAGAATCCTATTCTTCACCTTGGTATTTTCCATGACTTCAAATCCCTCACATGGCATCCAACTCCTTGACACAAACTTCTAATAAAAATATGACTCCCTCAAAGGACATCTTCCTCTCAAGCAATCACCGCTATAAATAGAATGCTCCCTCAAAGGAAAACTATGTAAAGCTCTTTCAAAAAAGAAGAAGAAGAAGTGAGCGAGAGAATCTGAAGCTTCCCGTGTCGATCAACTTCATGAAGACCGCAAGGATTTAATTTCCTCATCCCATATAGACTTCTCACATTGATCAGTCTATTTCAAATATCACTTAACACAGAAAGCCTTTTAGTCATGGAATTTCCCATTGTAACCTTGGATCTCTTGCCCAAAGGGCATGCTACTTCATACCATATAAAAATTTCCCACCTTTCACCCCTCTCAACATTCACACTCCCATTTCCTACCGCCTCAAGGGACCTATTGGAAACCATGACATTTGGTGATCATGTGACTACTTTTCACCCTTATAATAATCAATCATGCAATGTCTTTAGGGTCTCACATTCATCACCTCCTTCAAGGTAGGAACTACTCAAGATGATCCTAACCAATCGGGTGGATTTCTTACCCCCTCTTATCTTTTAACCTTTTTTATTACGTATTGATTACCTTATATAGGACTTGGTTCTCGAAACTTACCTTTGGGGTAATCTTCTTCTTCCACCACAATCAAAATCACCTATACCAAGCTGGCCTAACTCACCCAAGCCCAACAGACCTAAATCCAAATCATGCCTAAAACCTACCAACTCATTTTCATACCTCCTCATATTCTTACCTAGCTTATGGGAGAACTACATCGGCCTGAGGTCCCTTTTCACCGAGACTATGTAGGCAGCACTCCAAGGGCATGGGCCCTGGAGGTTATCTCGACCACTTTATACCCTAACCTAATCATCTTTCATCTTCCTAAATTACATTCTACCCCACTTAGTTTCCTTTTTATGTAAAAAAAAATGGAAATTAAATCGACCAAACAAGTTGCTTAACATTCTTATCATCATCACACCATATATTTACTATGACTACCATTTCTCTATCATCATCATACATGTATTATAAAGCATCTTAAACATGACCCATCCCATCATTCATTGCTAAATTAATGAATCGTAACTTCAACCAAACCTAACTCAATCCATGCCTATGACTCGACTCAATCCATGCCTAAGACCTAACTCAATTCATGCCTATGCCTCATTTCGACTCAATTCATGCCTAAACCAACTCCTGACTCGATCCATGCCTCACCAACTGACTCAATCCATGGCTAAACTAACTCGACTCAATCCATGCCTCACCAACCCGACTCAACCCATGCCTAAAACAACTTTGACTCAATTCATGCCTAAACCAACCTCACGACCGATCCATGCCTTACTAACCCGACTCCATCATGCGTCACTCACCTAGTTCCAAATCCATATCACGACAAAAAAATTAAAATTCTCATAAAAATCAACAAATCATCAGAATCTCATCCATCTTATCATATAAACAAATATGTGTCTCAATACAATATATATGGATAATCCAATCATGTACATCTCTCAAAATCATTGGCATGTAGGCCGATACTCAATACAAAATGTCATCGGCATGTAGGATGGTATCATATACAATAAAACAATACAAAATCTCTTCGCACGCAGGCGATGGTATATGCTCAATAATACAAAAATCTCATACATCCTCACTCTCTTCAGCATGCAGGCTAGTATATGATCAAAAGTATAAAAACTCTTGGGACGCAGGTTGGTAAGTATCAAAAATCAAAACTACATCAAAATTGAGATCCATATATCGCATCATCTCTAGTGGACATCCTCCATGCCCATTTTCCTATCCCCTCTGCCTCCTTGGCTCATATCTAATGACCTACTAACATCTCCCCACCCATCATAGGTGGTGGCTGGGTCCTCGCTAATACATCAATTCGCACTTTGGCCTCTCGTGAACTAGTGGCCTCATCTTGACCATGTCTTAGGGCTTGATGGCCCCCTATGCTCTCCATGCTATGGGTGTGTGATCTGGTCCTCTCGCTAGAGGCCTACTAGGCCTAGTACTTGGAATAATATAAACAATCTATCCTTGCCACTTTCAGCTAGTCCTAGTAGTACTTGGCCTCCTCTCTCACCTCCCGCATCTTGGATATGGACACTGTCGATGGTGGCCCCATCGGCCTTTGACCCTATCCCACCCCTACCTGTGAACCGGGACCTTGTCCCAATGCTCGTGGTGGTGCCATTGCCCTACCCTCGTGCCTGGATCTGGGCCTATAAAGCCCCAATCTATCCATGTGTTGTGGCCAACTGGCCCTACAACCTTGTCACATGTGCCTGTAGGGCAGCCACCCAACCATCATCCCCATCTCCATCTCTATCCCCACCCTGGGCCATCTAGGCCTCGAAGATTGCCACGTGTGTATGTAGCTCAGCCACTTCCCCCTCTGAACTCACCAACATCCCCGCACCATACCTAACTAGGTAATCATGGTTGTACTCTACCCCTATAGGGCATCCTCTACACCGTGATGGTGGCTAAATCCGAATGACCCGGTCTAGGTGGTACTACTCATAAATGAGCCACCCACCACTATTTGTATCTATTTATAACCCTAGCATCATCAATCCACTGGTTTACCACTTACTCCTCTTACCCTATGGCGTTTTGGCTATGGTAGAGGTAATGGCCTCTCCATGTCATCTCTCTTATACTGTGGGAAGGGTGGAGGTATGTCTTGTGGTAGTCCAAATTGTCATCTAACCCTGTCCACTAGGATCATCTCGTGCTCCCAAACACAACGCCCCAATATCCATCTCAATAACTAAAGACCATCTAACTCATCATGCATCCACCTGAATGAGGTATAACCCACATATGGTCTCCATATGATGTCCACTCTGGAAAACCCTCTAATAAATGCTTGTAATGGGCTACATCATGCATAGACACTCGATCGCCACTCTCCAATCATAGGTACCCATTGCCATACCCCACCCGCACTCAATCTAAAAAAAAAAATGCATCTACTCGAGGCATCCCAACTAGCCGCACACAAAACTATGTGCTCATAGGCCAAAGAATGTAAAAATGTATAACATAGGCTGAACTCCGTAAATTCCCATACGCCAACAACTCTCTATATAGTTACACCAGGAATGTTGGTGCCGCAGGCAAAGTGGGTCCTGATCTAAAGCATCATGTCATTTAATACCCCCATCAACGAGTGGGGAAATCTCCCTCCCTCTACATCTGGGCAAGTGTGAAACAACACACTACCTCCATCAATAAAACAACGAGCCTTGTCTCCTCTGGATGGGCTATGTACATCCCTCTCTCGTAGCTTAGACTGACACTATGGAATGTCATGTCTCCAGCTCCCTCTCCAAACACTGCACATCAACTCCTCTGAGGCCTAAGAGGAGATTGAATACACCTCAAGCGTACCCGCAAGATCAGTAGCCATAGGATCTTGAACATGTCCTCCAGGGTGTCTGTCATCTCACTCGTCATTAGGTGGAATGTTTTGGTCACTGAATCCCATCTATCTATGAGAGTGACCATCGTACTCAACTACCATACTTGCATGCCGATAGCGCTGACCCCACTCGTGCCCACCTCCTCCACATGCTAACACTCCTTGGTGATCTCCACGCCTTGCACTCTCAAGAGCAGGGGTGGCACCGTCTCTCATTCGAAGCTGATCTCTCTCCTACATCCAATACAAAAACAAATTAATCCACCTCCATCATACCCATACTCACCCATTAGCATTTCCCCACATCCATTTTTCCCCACCTACACTAGGTATTTTACCAACACACCCTATTCTACCCTTACCTATCTCACACACTTGACTTATGCCCTTTTGACCTCTTGTTCTCCAACACCTGACTAGACCCAGTTATCTCTAATTGACCACGGTCACCCGTAAACCGCATCGATCACCTGTTTCATGACCGATCCTGGTTTGACCCTACCGACATTGGCTAAGCCCAAATGATGTTTGTCACCATCCACGACCCAAAAGTCACGACCCCAAAACCCTCCCCTCTCAAAAACTTCCCTCTCCTACCTCTTCTACCCACCCATTCTCACCTACACCTCCCCTTAACCACATCCTACCCCCTATTCTCCCACTTACCTCTTTCCCCACTCCTATTTTACCCAATTTACCCTCCCATATTTCAAATTTCATTCCCAAAAAAACTGAAAAACCAAATTTTCAAACTAGGGATAATTTTAGTGGTGAATATTCGTAATATGACAAATATTCCATTTTTGAAAAATTTGAAAAGGCAAATTTTCGCAGCAGTGGTCGGACTGCTCGCCTAAAATTACACTTTAATTTTTTTTTAGGGGTCGGCCTTCACGCCTACCCTTGAAAAATATCCCATATATAATCCTAGATTATTCGCCAAGTAGAACACTTCTACTTCACATTTGTCAACAATATGATATATCCCGTATTGTAGATGTGCGACAATGGGGTTATTTGTTGATGCGCGACACTAATGGATAGTTGACATGCGATAAGGAGGTACTATAGATATTGACGCATAGTAGACGCATGAAAAAGAGTTTGTTGATGACCGACATGAAGATTTTTTCGATGCACAAGCAGAGGGCAAAGGCTACAGTGCGCGCGATAGGAGATTTGTTGTCGCGCATCAACAAATAACCCTCATTGACGCATGTCAAAACTTGTTGTTGACGCGCGCCATCGAGGTTTGTTGACGCGTGTTAATGAGGGTTATTTGTTGACGCGTGTCAACAACCTCATTGATGACGCGTAAAAAAGGTTGTTGATACGGCGCCAATGAGGTCCGTGACAAAGCGCGCAATGAGGTTCTGTTGATGCACGTCAACAACCTTGTTGATGCGTGTCAAAGAGGTCTGTTGATGCGCGTCAATGAGGTTCGCTGATGCGCGCGCACAGGTTGTTGATGCGTATTAACGCGCACAACAAGGTTGTTTACGCGTGTCAACAGACCTCATTGATGCACGTCAATAACCTTGTTGACGACGCATTTTTTTGAATGAGGTCTCATTGATGCACGTCAATGAGGGTTATTTGTTGACGTGTGACATCGATGCATAGTTGACGTTGCCAGGACAAGGAGGTACAATAGATATTGACGCATAGCAGACGCACGACAAAGAGTTTATTGATGCACGACACGGATATTTTTTCGATGAAAAAGCAGAGGGTGGAGGCTACAGACACGCCAGATGAAGATTTTGGCTTGTCGTGCGTAAAAAAATGCATTGACACGACGGAAAAGTCTCCTATCGTGCGCCTACACCTTCTGTCTCACCACTTGACAATCAGGTGAAATTTTTTCATACAACCCCCAAAAAATTCACCTTCCTACGAAACCGGTTCCAGGGATATTTGCTAGGTATTTTCCACCTCCGATTTCCAAGAGGTCTCTTAAAATGAACCCCGTTTTAAACCCCACCTTACCAACTAATCTACCTCACAACAACACAACAAGGGTTTGATGATTACCTCATCATATCAGAAGTTGCTGTGATGGCACATCTGGCCACTACATTGGTAGCCGACTTAAACCCTATTTGGCCTCCACCATCACTAATCACTACACGTGCCTCAAACCAATCAAATCTCACAATCTGATCCTTTAGACCCACCTCTCAACTACCAATCACCCACCATTCAGCTTCGTAACTCAACTCTTTCTCGCTCCATCTCAAAACTTTTCCACCGTTTTCTATCTCTCGTGTGACATTTTCCCAATTCGCAAGAAGATAACTGATTTGTAAAACACGAGATTTTTCATTTTTATAATAAACCCAACTTAACCAACATCTGCTTTTACCTTCACCAACATCACCACGTGTCCTACTTTACCATGGTTGGTTACCTATGTCAAGATTGGTTACTATCATTGACCAAAGATTGGTCACCCTCTCTTCCACATGGCCCACAATTTTTCCCTATTACCCTACCCATCATTCTTTTTTAACCCACCCAACCTTTACCCTAACCATTTACCTCACCCTTCGGACCTCATCATTAACTACCTACCCTCATTGTCATTTGGGAACTCATTATTTTACCCATACCTCATCCCTACCATGTGACACGACCTAGATTCTTGGACTTGGAACATCGCTAGTGACCTTTGACCTCATGTGTTCGCTATACCTTGCATACTTACTGTGTTGATTGATATGATGACCTTACCTTGCCTCCTGCCATGACCGTTTATCTTGAACTCCGTAACATCCTCATTTTAGACAATAGAACAAGTCGATTTTTTTTTTTTTTTTTTTTTTATAATTGCATACTTTGGTTCTAAATACATAATTTAGAACTCACAATTCAAATAACCATTTATATAATGAAAACCATATGCAGTGTAATGACTCGGAATACCTCCGATCTATTCATTCCATGACTCCTATGTAATCTACCGATCTATTCATGAGTAAAAAGAGTTAGTGTTTTTATTTAACACAACACTCGGCGGTTCTCTTCCTAACTGGGATTCGTAATGCTCTGTCCAAGGAATCTAATCAATAAGCGTTACCATTATTCATCGGCATCTCATCCCTTAGACTAGGTGAATTAGGACAACGCAATCAGCAATGACTTGCGATACTTTGGCCAAAGATTTGAAACATATTTGTTCATGTCTCGTATTCCTTAACGGCATACTCGGCTCAATCTGGAATATGTCCTTCACCCCATTCATATGTTATATAGAATGTCTTATACGACTCTCTCGTCGGTCCTTCCTTTCACAAAATTGAATCACTCGGAGGGAGATTAACAAGGTGATAATGTTATATGGATGCCCACGAGGATTAGGGATATGTCTTGACATACTTTGTTCAACTCCTTGCGGTTCAACGATTGTGTCATGATACCCCAAATCTCCGGTGCAGGCGGTCCTTATAACATGGCCACGTTCTTAATCGGTCGGGGTAATTGTGCGAAATCAAGTGTAAATCTTAGCGATCAATGCAAGGGGTGTCGCCATAAGTCACTCGCATAGTTGTAATCTTCGAGAAGATCCTAATCTTCTGGAGGTGCGACCTGCAATCGACTTTATGTCATCAACCTTTAAATCCGCCTCGAGAAGATCTACCCAATAACAAGCGTTACGCACTTGAGATTAAATTACTTTTAAAGACTTTTCCCTAAGGTTAGCCTTCTTAAATCCCTGGATTCTTTGTCTTAAGACGACCCTCCTCTAAAAGACTCATTACTGGTAGAGGTATTACGGTCACGCTCTCATCAAGGAGTCATTAGAATTCACCTGATTCTAAAGCAACAGAATGGGACAATATCTCATAACCAATGCTTGAGATTGCCATCTGAACTCCATTGATTGCCTATCAGTTCTCTTAACTGAATTTATATCATACTTTTTAGTTTAAAGATATAAATGATTTAGAATCCAATTTACTATTGTCCTGTTATACTTAGGACTAGGGATTAGTAATTCAATCCAACTTGTTTAGCGTTCTCTTTTAGGCTCAATTTTAACCTATCTTCTAGAGAGACAATTATTAAATTACAATATTGCTTTAGCTAGAACAATTAGAACTACTAAATACTCATAAGAATTTAGTCTAATTACTTACAAGCTTTCATTATCAATCTCGAAAGCATCCATATTATACAAAGATAACAATGCCCCTTCGTTACATATACCGAAGAAGGTCATCTTTCAGAATAGAATACAACACATAAGTATCAAACACTTATTTTCATTCCTTTCAAACTTATACAATTACATTTTATGCAACAGCATACTTGATATAATGCTAACGGAAAAGAAACATCTTTTCTCATATAGTACATCTATAAAATCAAGCTGTAATTCTTTATAAGTCAAATAAACTATCTGATCAGCCTGCCAGATCTGCATTGTTTTTACCTCTTACGGCAACCATCTGCAAAATAGTCAACATGAGTCAGTTCAATGAACTGAGCATGATAAGCACTAACATTTAAAACAATTGCAATCCATCAATTGTTTTCATTAAACACCCTGTTTAAATGAGATCTGATATTCACATAAGTAAACATAATCAGACTATGCCCTCAGTAATACAAAATGATTACAAATATGTAACTCTATCATTGTTACAAATAGTCTTAATCACTT